>SJYC01036742.1:0-11964 GCA_006408675.1 Madoqua kirkii | reverse complement strand
CTCATGCAAAGAGTTGACTCATTGGAAAAGACTCTGATGCTGGGAAGGATTGGGGGCAGGAGGAGAAGGGGACGACAGAGGATGAGATGGCTGGATGGCATCACTGACTCGATGAACGTGAGTCTGAGTGAACTCCGGGAGATGGTGATGGACAGGAAGACCTGGCGTGCTGCAATTAATGGGCTCGCGAAGAGTAGGACACGACTGAGCGACTGAACTGAACTGCTGCTAAGTCGCTTCAGTCGTGTCTGACTCTGTGCTACCCCATAGATGGCAGTCCACCAGGCTCCCCTGTCCCTGGGATTCTCCAGGCAAGAACACTGGAGTGGGTTGCCATTTCCTTCTCCAATGCATGAAAGTGAAAAGTGAGAGTGAAGTCGCTCAGTCGTGTCTGACTCTTTGCGACCCCATGGACTGCAGCCCACCGGGCTCTTCCAACCATGGGATTTTCCAGGCAAGAGTACTGAAGTGGGTTGCCAGTGCTTTCTACTTTATGTCTGTTAGCAAGCTATTAATCAGATAAGGAAAGCACCTCAAGGCTGAGGTAGTTTTAGCAGGACTGTCTCCCACATTATGCTTTTTTGAGATAGAATGGCATGAGGTGTGTCATCCCTGGTCATAAAACAATTGACAGGAATACTGGTTTGTTGAACCATTATCAGCCCAAGGTTTGAGAAAAGGAAAAAAAAAAAAAAGTTAGTCTTAGGTGGGAACCTTTTTGAAGAAAGGCAGATTCCAAATGAGGTACATAGTTCTATTAACATATCTTAAGAAAAACATTTCCATAAGAAAAATGCATTAGTTAGTTAAAAGTTTAAGAAAAGTTCAGGCAGAGCCAGGTGTCATCAACACAGAATTAAAAGAAGCCTCTAGTAATTTTGTGGAAGGAAAAAAAGTCTGCCACTTGCAATCTATTTCCTCCTGCTGTTTGGGGACCTCTGTCCTTCCTACCTGTTAACTCTCTCAATAGGTAAGTTTTTATTAAGACAAACAAAGAATAAAGAACTAAATTTTTGTACTAATAATAAGATTTAAACAGGCTGGTGGATATAAGATAAATATTTAGGCCAGCTAATGTTGCTTGTATTTTTTGAAAAATTTTCTATCTTTTAAAATCGAGGAACAATTAACCTACATATTTCATGTGCACAGTAAAGTGATTCAGCCATCCACATATAAATAAATAAATATACTTTTTCCAAATTTATTTCCACTCAGATTTCCTTTTAGTATAGGTTTCCAGGGGGCTTCTGTGGTGGCTCTGATGGTAAAGAATCTGTCTGCCAATACCAGAAGATGCAAGAGATGCAGGTTCGATCCCTGGGTCAGGAAGATACCCTAGAGAAGAGAATAGCTACCCACTCCAGTATACTTGCCTGAAGAAATCCATGATCATAGAACTTGGTAGACTACAGTCCATGGGGTTGCAAAGAGTCAGACACAACTGAGTGACTAACTTTCACTTTCATAGTTTACCACAAGACATTGAATATAGTTCCCTGCACTGTACAGTAGGTTCCTACCATTCATCCATTTTATACATAGTAGTATGTATCTGTTAATCCAAATTCCCAGTTTATCCCTCCCCACTTTTCCTTCCAGCAAACATAATTTTGTTTTCAAGTCTGTGGGGCTGTTTCTGTTTTGTAAATAAATTCATTTTTATCAGTATTTTTAGATTTCACATATAAGTGATATTATATGCTATTTGCCTTTCTCTGTCTGACCTACTTGATTTAGTATGATAATCTCTAGGTCCATTCATGTTGCTATAAATGGCATTATTTCATTCTTTTCCATGACTGAGTAATACTTCATTATATATTCATCTATCAGTGAATGTCTAGGTTGCTTCTGTCTTGGCCTTTGTAAATAGCACTGCTATGAACACTGGGTCCATGCACCTCTTTAAGTTATTTGTAAACATTTTTTGGTGATGGTCATTCTGACTGATGTAAGGTGATACTTCATTGTCGTTTTGCTTCTCATTTCTCTAATAATTAGCAATGTTGAGCATCCTTTCAAGTGTCTGTTGGCCATCTGTATGTCCTTTTTGGAGAAATGTCTATTTAGCTCTTCTGCACATTTTTTTGGATTTGTTTTTGTGTGTTTGTTTCTTTGATATTGAGCAGCTGTCTAAGCTCCATGGTTACTTTGGAATTAATCACTTGTCAGATTCTTTGCCACTGAGCCACTGGGGAAGTCCCTATACTATAAAATGGTATAGTTTTTGCGTATAACCTCCACATATCCCATCTTATACTTTACATCATATATAGACAATTTATTACCTAATATGATGTAAATTCTATGTAAATAGTTGTAAACACAATGCAAATACTATGCAATTAGTTCCAGGGAATGGCAAAATCAAGTTTTGCTTTTTGACACTTTTCAAAAGATTTTTTAAAAATATTTTCAACCCTTGGATGGTGAGATTTAGAATGGAAGTCACTAACACAGAGGGTGAGAAAGAAAGGTAGAAGGACTTACATGTATTTGACATGCAGGCAAACATAAATTTCTGCTTTATTTCACACTGATAATTGATCACAAGTCTTTTTTGCTGAGCCTGGACCTCAGGTTCAGAATTCTCAGTACAGTGTTACAACTAGCCACTATAAATTGAGAGAATATTGATAAGATATATACTTTACTTCTGGATTAGAAATACTAATGCATTTGAGAAAATGTATATTGGAGAAACTGTTAAGGAAAAGTAGGATTAAGAAAACTTGTTGTGTACTGTAGGATTTTTATGTTCAAGATTTTAGAGATAAAATAATTCATAATGTCAAAAGTAAAAATGTGACAACCAACGTGTGCTAAGTTGCTTCAGTCACGTCCAACTCTTTGTGACCCTATGGACTGCAGTCTGCCAGGTTACTCATTCCATGGGGTTTCTCCAGAAGGAATAGTACAGTGTTGCCATGCCCTCCTCCCAGGGATCTTTCCCACCTGGGAAGGATCAACCCATGTCTCTTATGTCTCCTGCATTAGTAGGTTGGTACTTTCCATCTAGCACCACATGGGAAGCCCAATATGGGTTGCTAAAGAAAATTGGGTCCACCAATAAATACCATAGATGTAAGAGTTCTATATATAGTGAGCAGCAGATATCAGAGATAGTAAAACCACAGTTTAAGTTCCAAGTCTACAAAAATACAAATTTTAGTATTATGTGTCTATAAGACTATCCCTGGAGAAGGGATAAGCTATTCACTCCAGTGTTCTTGGGCTTCCCTGGTGGCTCAGATGGAAAGAATCCATCTACAGTGTGGAAGACCTGGGTTTGATCTCTGGATTGGAAGGACTTCCTGAAAGAGGGCATGGTAACCCACACCAGTATTCTTGCCTGGAGAATCCCCATGGACAGAGGATCCTGGCAGGTTGCAGTTAATGAGGGCACAAAGATTCAGACACCACCAAGCTACTAAGCATAGCACATGGCTACAAGAAAGAGAATAAGATAATATCAAAAGCGGTATATATCTTATAGGAGTAAAAACAGTTTAAAAGATACATATGATACTGAAAATAAATAGTTGTTCAGTCACTCAGTCCTGTCTGACTCTTTGTGATCACCATGGACTGCAGCTAGCCAGATGTCCCTGTCCTTCACTATCTCCCAGACTTTGCTCAAACTCATGTCCATTGAGTCAATGATGCCATTAAACCATCTTATCCTCTGTCACCCCCTTATCCTCTTGCCCTCAGTTTTGCCCAGCATTGGGGTCTTTTCCAATGAGTCAGCTCTTTGCTTCATGTAGTCAAAGTATTGGAGTTTCAGCTTTAGCATCAGTCCTTCGGTGAATATTCAGGGTTAATTTCTTTTATGATTAACTGACTTGATCTCTTATTGTCCAAAGGATTCTCAAGAGTCTTCCCTAGCACCACAAAGCATCAGTTCTTGAAAGCATCAATTCTTTATCACTCAGCCTTCTTTATGGCCAACTCTCACATCCTTACATACCATAGTTTGACTAGACAAACCATCAGCAAAATGATGTCTCTGGTTTTAAATACACTCTGGTTTTTAATACTTCTAGGTTGGTCATAGCTTTTCTTCCAAGAAGCAAGCATGTTTTAATTTCATGGCTGCAGTCACCATCTGCAGTGATTCTGGAGACTAAGAAAATAAAGTCTGCACTGTTTCCATTTTTTTCCATATCTTTTTACCATGAGGTGATGGGACCAGATGCCATGATCTTCATTTTTTGAATGTTGAGTTTTAAGCCAGTTTTTCACTCTCCTCTTCCACTTTCATCAAGAGGCTCTTTGGTTTCTCTTTCCTATCTGCATTAGGGTGGTGTCACTGACATGTCTGAAGTAATTTTTTTCAATTTATTTTTGAATTGAAGGATAATTGCTTTACATTTTGTGTTGGTTTTTGCCAAACATCAACGGGAATCAGTCATAGGTATACATATGTCCCTTCTTTCTTGAACCTTCCTCTTATCTCCATACCCTTCCCACCTTGTTAGGTTGGTACAGAACCCTATTATCTGAGGTTAGTGATATTTCTCCCAGCAATCTTGATTCAAGGTGAGCTTTATCCAGCCTGGCATTTCATAATGTAGGAGACATAAGATATGTCAGTTACATCCCTGGGTCACAAAGATCCCAGGGAGAGGGAAACGACAATACACTCCAGTATTCTTGTCTGGGAAAATCAGTAGACAGAAGACCCTAGTGGGTAATAGTCTATAGGGTCACAAAGAGTCAGACAGGACTGAAGAGACTTAGCATGCACACATGCACTCTGCATATAAGTTAAATAAGCAGGGTGGCAATATACAGCCGTGACATACTCCCTTCCCAGTCTTTTTTTCTAGTTCTAACTGTTACTTCTTGACCTACATACAGATTTCTCATGACACAGGTAATTTAGTCTGGTAATCAGATCTTTTTAAGAATTTTTCACAGTTTGTTGTGATCCACACAGTCAAAAGGCTTTAGCACAATCAGTAAAGCAGAAGTTTTTCTGGAATTCTCTTGCTTTTTCCATGATCCAATGGAAATTGGCAATTTGATCTCTGGTTCTTTTGCCTTTTCTAAATTCATCTTGTACATCTGGAAGTTCTCAGTTCATGTACTGTTGCAACTTAGCGTGAAGGATTTTGAGCATTACCTTGACAGCATGTGAAATGAGTGCAATTGTGCAAAGTTTGAACATTCTTTGGCGTTGCCCTTCTTTGAGACTGGAATAAAACTGACCTTTTGCAGTTCTGTGCCCACTGCTGAGTTTTCCAAATTTTCTGGCATATTGAGTGCAGCCTTTTAACAGCATCATCTTTTGGGATTTTAAGTAGCTCAGCTGGAATCCCATCACATCCACTAGATATGTTCATAATAGTGCTTCTTAAGGCCCACTGGACTTCACATTCCAGGATGTCTGGCCCTAGGTGAGTGATCACACCATCATGGCTATCTGAGCCACTGAGACCTTTTTGTAGAGTTCTTCTGGTATTCTTGCCACCTCTTCTTAATATCTTCTGCTTCTGTTAAGGCCATACCTTTTCTATTCTTTATTGTGCCCATTTTTGCATGGAATGTTCCCTTGGTATCTCTAGTTTTCTTGAAGAGATCTCTACTATTTCCCATTCTATTGTTTTCCTCTATTTTTTTGCATTGTTCACTTAGGAAGGCTTTCATACATCTCTTTGCTATTCTTCAGTTCTTTGCATTCAAATGGGTGCATCTTTTCTTTTCTCCTTTGCCTCTGTCTTCTTTTCTTTTCTCAGCTGTTTGTAAAGACTTCTCCAACAACCACTTTGCCCTCTTTCATTTCTTTTTCTTCGGATGGCTTTGGTCACTTCATCCTGTACAATGTTATGAACCCCATCCATAGTTCCTCAGGCACTCTATCAGATCTAACTCCATGAATTTGTTCATCACTTCCACTGTATTATCATAAGGGATTTGGTTTAGGTCATACCTAAATGGTCTGGTGGTTTTCCGTACTTTCCTTAATTTATGTCTCAATTTGGCAATAAGGAGTTCATGAAATGAGTCATTGTCAGCTCCCATTCTTTTTCTTTTGATTGTATAGAGCTTCTCCATTTTCAGCTGCAAAGAATTTAATCAGTCTGAATTCTGTGTTGACCATCTGGTGATGGACATGTGTAGAATCATCTCTTGTATTGTTGGAAGAGAGTGTTTGATATGACTAGTGCATTCTCAAGGCAAAATTTCATTCGCCTTTTCCCTGTTTCATTTTGTACTCCAAGCCAAACTTGCCTGTACTCCAGGTATCTTTTGACTTCTTACTTTACCTTCTAGTCCCCTATAATGAAAATGACGTCTACTTTAAGTTTAGTCCTAGAAGATCTCATAGGTCTTCATAGAATCATTTCTTCAGCTTCTTTGGCATTACTGGTTGGGACATAGACTTGGATTATTGTGATATTGAATGCTTTGCCTTGGAAACAGAGATTATTCTGTTGTTTTGAGATTGCACCCAAGTACTGTATTTTGGACTCCTTTGTGATTATGAAGGCTACTCCATTACTTCTAAGGGATTCTTGCCCACAGTAGTAGACATAATGGCTATATGAATTAAACTCACCCATTCTTGTCCATTTTAGTTCACTGACTCCTAAAACATCAATGTTCACTCTTACCATCTCCTGTTTGACCACTTCCAATTTACCTCGATTTATGGACCAGGTTGCTATGTAATACTGTTCTTTACAGCACTGGACTTTACTTTCACCACCAAACACATCCACAACTGATTATCATTTCCACTTTGGCTCAGCCTCTTCACTTCTTCTGGAGCAATTTCTCTGCTCTTCTCCAGTAGTATATTGAATATCTACTGACCAGGCAGGTTCATCTTTCAGTGTTATATGACTTTAAAGTTCAGCAAGATTTGATTACAGAAAGTTCACCAACTGGGGAAACAGACTCTTGGAGTGCACAAAAAACAAAGGAAAACAAAAACCTCTTGTGTGCAACAGGACCAAGGAGAAATGACAGTGACCTCACAAGAGACTAAAATCGACTTGACTATGAGTTTTTGGGAGTCTCTGGTGGAGGCCTGGGAAGCCAGTGGTTTCCTGCAGGGCAAGGGACACTGATGTGGCTTAAACTTTTTTGAATTACTGCTGCTTTAGTTTGGCCTCAGGACAAATTACAGGGAGAGAACACAGCCCCGCCCTTCAGGAGAAAATTGGGTTAAGGATTTACTGAGCATGGCCTTGTTCATCGGAGCAAGACTCAAGTTCCCCCACAGCCAGTCCCTCTCATCGGAAACTTCCACAAGCCTCTTAACTTCATCCATCAGAGGGCAGGCAGAATGAAAGCCACAATTAAAGAAAACTAACCAAAATGATCACATGGGTCACAACTTCATGTAACTTAAAACTTGAACCATGCTGTGTAGGGCCACCCAAGATGGCTGGGTCATGCTGGAGAATTCTAACTAAAAAAGGTTCACTGGAGAAGGGAAGGCCAAACCACTTGAGATTTCTTGCCTTGAGAACTCTATGAACAGTATGAAAGTATATAGTTCAGGCACTCAGTCGTGTCAGGCTTTTTGTGACCACATGGACTGCTTTACACCAGGCTTCTCTGCCCATCACAAACCCCAAGAGCTTGCTCAAACTCATGTTGATAGAGTTGGTGATGACATTCAACCATCTCATCCTGTCATTCCCTTCTCCTCCTTCCTTCAATTTTTCTGAGCATCAGAGTCTTTTCCAATGAGTCAGTTCTTTGCATCAGGTGGCTGGAGTATTGGAGTTTCAGCTTCAGCATCAATCCTTCCAATGAATATTCAGGACTGATTTCCTTTAGGATTGACTGAATTGATCTCCTTGCAGTCCAAGAGACTCAAAAATCTTTTCCAATACCACAAAAGCATCAATTCTTTGGTGCTCAGCTTTCTTTATGGTAAAGCTCTCATATCCATACTTAACTAGTGGAAAAGCCATGGTTTCACTAGAAGGACCTTTGTTGGAAAAGTAGTCTCTGCTTTTGAATATGCTGTCTAGGTTGTTCATAGCTATTCTCTCAAGGAGCAGGTGTCTTTAATTTTATGAATGCAGTCACCATCTGGTGATTTTGGGGCCCAAGAAAATAGTCTATCACTGTTTCCATTGTTTCTCCCATCTATTTGCCATGAAGTGATAAGAAGGGATGCCATGATGTTAGCTTTTTAAATATTGAGTTTTAATCCAGCTTTTTCACTCTCCTCTTTTATCAAGATGCTCTTTAGTTCCTTTTCACTTTCTGCCATAAGGGTGGTATCATCTGCATATTGGATGATTGATATTTCTCTCAGAAAACTTGATCTCAGCTTGTGCTTCATCCAGCCCAACGTTTCTCAAGATTACTCTGCATATAAATTAAATAAACAGGGTGACAATATACAGCCTTTAAATACTCCTTTCCAAATTTGGAACCAGTCTGTTCCATGTCTGGTTCTAACTGTTGCTTCTTGACCTGCATATGGATTTCTCAGGAGGGAGATCATGTGGTCTGGTATTCCCATCTCTTTAAGAATTTTTCAGTTTGTCATGATCTACACAATCAAAGGCTTTGGTTTAATCAATAAAGCAGGAGAAATTATTTTTCTGGAATTTTCTCACTTTTTCTATGATCCAGTGGATGTTGGCAATTTGATCTCTGGTTGCTCTGATTTTTCTAAATCCAGTTTGAACATCTAGAATTTCATATGTTGAAGTCTAGTTTGGAGAATTCTGAGCATTACTCTGATACTGTGTGAGATGAGTGCAATTGTGCAGTAGTTTGAACATTATTTGGCATTGCCCTTCTTTGAGATTGGAATGAAAACCGACCTTTTCCAGTTCTGGGCCACTACTGAGTTTTTCAAATTTGCCAGCATACTGAATGCAGCAATTTCACAGCATCATCTTTTAGGACTTGAAATAGCTCAACAGGAATTCCATCACCTCCACTAGCTTTGTTCATATAATGCTTCCTAAGTCCCATTTGATTTCTCATTCCAGGATGTCTGTCTCTAGGTAAGTGATCACACCATCATGGTTCTCTTGGTCATGAAGATCTTTTTTGTATAGTTCCTCTGTGTATTCATGCCACCGCTTCTTAATATCTTCAGCTGCTATTAGGTCCATGCATTTTCTGTTCTTTATTGTACCCATCTTTACATGAAAATCCCCTGGAGAAGGAAATGGCAACCCACTCCAATACTCTTGCCTAGAAAATTCCATGGATGGAGGAGCCTGGTGAGCTACAGTCCATGGGGTTGCAAAGAACCAGACTCGACTGAGCGACTTCACTTTCACTTATATGAAAATTTCTCTTGGTATCTCTGATTTTCCTGAAGAGATCTCTAGTTTTTCCTGTTCTTTTGTTTTCCTCTATTTCTTTGCACTGATTACTGAGGAAAGTTTTGTCTTTCCTTGTTATTCTTTGGAGCTCTGCGTTCATATGGATATATCCTTCCTTTTCTCTTTTGCCTTTAGCTTCTCTTATTTTCTTAGCTATTTGTAAGGCCTCCTCAGACAACCATTTTGCCTTTTATTATTTCTTTTACTTGGGGATGGTCTTGATCATTGCCTCCTCTACAGTGTCATGAACTGTCATCCAATGTTCATCAGGCACTCTGTCCATCAGATCTAATCCCTTGAATCTACTTGTCACTTTCACTATATAATCATAAGGGACTTGACTTAGGTCATACCTCAAAGGTCTAGTGGTTTTTCCTACTTTCTTCAATTTAAGTATGAATTTGGCAATAAGGACTTCATGATATGAGCCACAGTCAGCACGTGGTCTTGTTTTTCCTGTCTTGCTAGAGCTTCTCCATCTTTGGGTGCAAAGAATATAACCAATTTGATTTTGTTCTTGACCATCTGGTGATGTCCATATGTAGAGTCTTCTCTTGTGAAAGGGGATATTTGCTATGACCAGTGCATTTTCTTGGCAAAAAAACTGCTAGCCTTTCAGCTGTTTTATTTTGTAGTCCAAGGCCAAACTTTCCTGTTAATCTAGGTAACTCTTGACTTCCTACTTTTGCATTCCAATCCCCTATGATGAAAAGGATATCTTTTTTGTGTGTTAGTTCTAGAAGGTCTTGTAGGTCTTCATAGAACCATTCAACTTCAGCTTCTAACATTACTTGTTGGGACATAGACTTGGATTACTGTGATATTGCCTCAAAATGAAGAGATCTTTCTGCCATTTTTGAGATTGTACCCAAGTACGGTATTTCAGACTCTTGTTGACTATGAGGGCTATTCCATTTCTTTAAAGGGAAGGATTCTCTCCCACAGAAGTAGATATAATGGTCATCTGAATTAAATTTGTCCATTCCAGTCCCTTTTAGTTCACTGATCTTTCTGCCATTTTTGAGATTGTACCCAAGTACGGTATTTCAGACTCTTGTTGACTATGAGGGCTATTCCATTTCTTTAAAGGGAAGGATTCTCTCCCACAGAAGTAGATATAATGGTCATCTGAATTAAATTTGTCCATTCCAGTCCCTTTTAGTTCACTGATTCTTAAAATGTTGATGTTCACTCTTGCCATCTCCTATATGAAACTTATAGTTTATCTTGATTCATGGACTTAACATTCTGGGTTTGTATGCAATATCAAAGTATAAAGGAGAATAAAACAAAGTGACTCAAGGTTCTAGTTCCAAAGAATAGTTAATAAAGAAATAAACAAAAAACTTTTTATTCAGAGTGGTATAAATATAGCAGCATTTTCAGGATAAATCTTTTTTTTTTTTTCTTCAGTTAAGATTAGGAAATGAAAGGAGTAAACATAGTGTGATAATTCAAAGTATTAGTGATTGTGTTTAGTCCTCACAACATGTTTTGATAGATATTCTCATTGCTATTATTTAAAATAAGAAAACTGAGGTGCAAAGTAGTCAGCCTTATAGAAAATGATATCACATAGCTAGAAAGTGGTTTATTTGGAATTCCAAAGCTTATAAGTATGATAATTACTGTATTGCATAAGTTGTATTGAAGCTAAAAACCAGTTTATCAGTCTGATAATTACTTTAATAATAAGAGAACTCAAATTTTCTTCATGCTTACTGTGTAGTGGCAGTTTTGCAGCAATTTTTTTTCTTTATTGATGTAATCATACCCCCAACCCCAACTTCTTTTCTATATTCTCATTGCTATTATTTAAAATAAGAAAACTGAGGTGCAAAGTAGTCAGCCTTATAGAAAATGATATCACATAGCTAGAAAGTGGTTTATTTGGAATTCCAAAGCTTATAAGTATGATAATTACTGTATTGCATAAGTTGTATTGAAGCTAAAAACCAGTTTATCAGTCTGATAATTACTTTAATAATAAGAGAACTCAAATTTTCTTCATGCTTACTGTGTAGTGGCAGTTTTGCAGCAATTTTTTTTCTTTATTGATAGAAAACTGAGGTGCAAAGTAGTCAGCCTTATAGAAAATGATATCACATAGCTAGAAAGTGGTTTATTTGGAATTCCAAAGCTTATAAGTATGATAATTACTGTATTGCATAAGTTGTATTGAAGCTAAAAACCAGTTTATCAGTCTGATAATTACTTTAATAATAAGAGAACTCAAATTTTCTTCATGCTTACTGTGTAGTGGCAGTTTTGCAGCAATTTTTTTTCTTTATTGATGTAATCATACCCCCAACCCCAACTTCTTTTCTACAAAATTATTCACTGGAGATTACTTTCTACATTACTTAGTATCATTCTGGTCAAAAGGCAATGATTGTTGATAAAATAAAACCATTTTCATATTATAATTCCATTGAAGTCAACCAGTTCAATTAGCCATACCTGTGTAGTAAATTATATATAATGAAATAGGAAGTTCAGTTCAGTTCAGTCACTCAGTCGTGTCCGACTCTTTGCAACCCCAAGAACGGCAGCACACTAGGCCTCCCTGTCCATCACCAAATTCAGGAGTTTACCCATCTCATGTATATGGAGTAGGTGATGCCATCCAACAGTCTCATGCTCTGTC
>SJYC01036728.1:0-24006 GCA_006408675.1 Madoqua kirkii | reverse complement strand
ATTGATTAGGAAGAACATAAGGAGAAGAAAAACAACTGAACAGTGAATATTTTACATTTTTTTGCATATTCTGTATCTGAAACTTGCATGTTTAGGAAAGCTATTTGGATTCAAAGCATTATCTTAACTGTAGTTTTGATCTCTTATTGCCTATTATCTCCTAATAAATAATTATGAAAATTGCTCCAGCAATACCCCCAAATTTTTGGAGCAATTGCATGTTTTGAAATATATTCCTTATTTGTTTAATTTAATTAAAGTTAGCTACTCTTCTTTACCTCAAAAACCAAGTATTTGAAAACTATATCAGAGTGGGTTGTATTCAATAGACTTACTAAGTGTTGATCACTGTTCCGGTGAATATGAAAAGTCTAGTTACTATTTAAAAAAATTGGATTTGGCACTCTATAACTTACAAAGTGAAAGATAATAGAATTCCCTGTAATGACCGGTTTAGAACAAACTGAAGATGAATGAGAGGTAATGGCTACCACTATAAAAGTATGTGTAGGATATAAAAAACCAATCCCTATGTTGCTTAAGTTAACAGTTCTGAAGCCAAATTCAAATTGCCATGAAGGTTTAAACAATGTGGCTTGATCTCTCTCGTTCCTGTTATGCAACCTGATAAAAAAGTCTCACCATTCACCAGAAGAAAAATATGCTTTGGATAATAGCTGTGCCAGGGAAGATGAGAGAAATTTATGGCAAGCTTGAACCTAATCCAAACAAATGAATAACCCATCCATCCATGTCCAGCCTAGATTCCTGGACTGGTCCTTTTGTGATCAACCTTCAGCACATGAGCAGGGGAATAATCTCTTTGGAAGTTACTGAGACTCTGAGGTTGTTTGTTATGAAGCATTACTTCGGGAATAACTGGATAATTCAACATTGGACTTGGCAACTTGAAACCATGCAGTTATTGTGCCAATGCTGTTTCAGAGGAATGTCTGGAAAAAAATCTCGATTAGAGTTACTTGAAAAAAAAAAAAGGGAGGAAAATGCAGAAAGCATGTGGAGTAAATTATTCTGATAAATTCATATGTAAGTGAAGAGAAAAGAAATAGTATGAATTAGGATATAAATGTGGAGGAGGAAATGACAACTCATTCTAATATGCTTACCAGGAAACTCCCATAGACATAAGAGCCTGGCAGTCTATAGTCCATGGGGTCACAAAGAGCTGGACATGACTGAGCAACTGAGCACATGGAGTAAAAAGTTTTGTTTCTTTCCTGTATTTCAAAATGTAATAATCATAAGCTATCTTTCACAATTTAAACAATATTTTTTGTTTTTTAGGCAAGCCTACATCCATGAGTAATACTATAAAAATAAACACAGTTTATTGGTTTGGTCTACATAAGCTAAAATTGATCTCTGGGGATGAGGACAATTTCTAAGACTCAGAACTATGTTGTATCAGTAGCATCATAATCGTTGTAATTCTTTCTGATTTCCTCCACTTAGCTGGTTAAATCAAATACCATTAGGGAGGAAAAAAAAAAATTAAAAAAACTTTCCTGTCACCAGTTCCCTCTGTATGTCACTCCTGGGAATATCTTAAATTTAGAGCAAAAATTGTTGCCACAAACAATGTTAAGAGATTTAATTATCATAAAAGTATATTTCACACATACATCAACTATTAAATACATGCACAGAATATAAGCACAAAAATCTTGAGCAATCTTGCTTTACAAAAACTTATTTACCAGTCATACTAAAATGGTAACATTTACCTCTTCTTAAACAGACAGACAATTTTAAAAATAATTTTGCATATGTTGAGTTTCAGGAGTACTGAGAAATTTTATTTTCTCAGCACTACACACAAACAGAATAAGAGAAAAAAAAATCTCTATTTGCCCATTATAGGCTCTGGCTACCCTTCTTTGATTGTATGGAGATCTGCTCTTCAATACTCGTCCCTAGACTGGCAAGGGAAATTGTAAATGGACTTGTAAAGCTTGCGGAAGATCTGTGGGTTTCCTAGAATAGTGATTTAGTTAGCGTGTGAGCCCTGATCTCAGGAAGAAATGGTTAAACTTTCACCAAAACCTTTGAAATTATCTAAAGCTGAAAACTATAGATAAAGTTACAGATATCCTTCCTGGAGAGGTGACATATCTACTGCGCTTAAATTTATTGGATTGTTTCTATCTACTTTTGCCCTTAAGTAAAGAGGGTCTTCCCATTTTTCTTCTTACCCTGAGATTCAAATATAGGAGATATTCAAATGCGGATATTATTAACTGTCTCTTCTTGAAGAGAAAAGAAATAGTATGAATTAGGATATAAATGTGGAGGAGGAAATGACAACTCATTCTAATATGCTTACCAGGAAACTCCCATAGACATAAGAGCCTGGCAGTCTATAGTCCATGGGGTCACAAAGAGCTGGACATGACTGAGCAACTGAGCACATGGAGTAAAAAGTTTTGTTTCTTTCCTGTATTTCAAAATGTAATAATCATAAGCTATCTTTCACAATTTAAACAATATTTTTTGTTTTTTAGGCAAGCCTACATCCATGAGTAATACTATAAAAATAAACACATTTTATTGGTTTGGTCTACATAAGCTAAAATTGATCTCTGGGGATGAGGACAATTTCTAAGACTCAGAACTATGTTGTATCAGTAGCATCATAATCGTTGTAATTCTTTCTGATTTCCTCCACTTAGCTGGTTAAATCAAATACCATTAGGGAGGAAAAAAAAAAAATTAAAAAACTTTCCTGTCACCAGTTCCCTCTGTATGTCACTCCTGGGAATATCTTAAATTTAGAGCAAAAATTGTTGCCACAAACAATGTTAAGAGATTTAATTATCATAAAAGTATATTTCACACATACATCAACTATTAAATACATGCACAGAATATAAGCACAAAAATCTTGAGCAATCTTGCTTTACAAAATCTTATTTACCAGTCATACTAAAATGGTAACATTTACCTCTTCTTAAACAGACAGACAATTTTAAAAATAATTTTGCATATGTTGAGTTTCAGGAGTACTGAGAAATTTTATTTTCTCAGCACTACACACAAACAGAATAAGAGAAAAAAAAATCTCTATTTGCCCATTATAGGCTCTGGCTACCCTTCTTTGATTGTATGGAGATCTGCTCTTCAATACTCGTCCCTAGACTGGCAAGGGAAATTGTAAATGGACTTGTAAAGCTTGCGGAAGATCTGTGGGTTTCCTAGAATAGTGATTTAGTTAGCGTGTGAGCCCTGATCTCAGGAAGAAATGGTTAAACTTTCACCAAAACCTTTGAAATTATCTAAAGCTGAAAACTATAGATAAAGTTACAGATATCCTTCCTGGAGAGGTGACATATCTACTGCGCTTAAATTTATTGGATTGTTTCTATCTACTTTTGCCCTTAAGTAAAGAGGGTCTTCCCATTTTTCTTCTTACCCTGAGATTCAAATATAGGAGATATTCAAATGCGGATATTATTAACTGTCTCTTCTGTCTCACAATGTCATTCTCAGGGTCATATCATTTCTAAATAAACAGTAGGCCAGGTTCTCCTTGATGATTTACATTTTTTTTTTTTTTTCAATTATATTCATACTGAAGATAGGACTTAGGTTTATAGCTATGTCCTTATCCTAGGGTACAATGATATCCTTTCATATCTCCGACAAATATTTATTGGGCACCTTGGTAAACTAGATAACACAATCTCTGTATTCATGGAGCTAAAATTTCAGTAGTAGACAAATCATGCACAAAGGAACAAATAAAATAATTACAGATAGTGGCATAAGGCAAGACAGCTAAAGAGTGATAGAACTGAATGGGCGACTAGAGGAAGTTATTACTATGAGAAGTTAATCACATAGAAAATTTTCTGTGGAGATAACTAGAGCTGAGACTTGGCTTATGAGAAGGTATCAGACAAGCAAAATCTAATGGGTAAAAACATTCAGAACAAAAGGAACAGCAAATGGAAAGTCTCCATGAAACAAATAACCTTGACATGTTTTAGATAAAGAATATAACACGACTAGAGTATAGTAAAAATAGAGAGAATATAAGATGAGAAAAATAGGAAATAGATCATGTATGGATTTTATCTTCCTTTAAAAAGCATGCAATATCTCCTTTGGTATGGTTGATTATGTTTAAAATAATGAGCTGACCTACTGAAAAATGGTTTGTGAGAGGAGATACAGTATTAGTAAATTCACATTGTTATGTCACTGTGGCCATAACAGAGGCTGTCTTTATACAATAAAAAGTGGAATTCATATTTGGAATGAAGATAAGCAACTTAGGGTGCTCTACCTTAGCTGTTTGGCTTATCTTTATTATTCCAAGTGTCTGTATTTTAGGAATCATCTTTATGTTCTATTTTTTTTTCAATACACTTTTAATCTTAAGACAGTTTTGGATTTACTGAAAAATTAAGATAGAATAGAAAGTTCCTATACAGCCTATACCACATTTCTCCTATTGTTAACATCTTACATTAGTATGATATATATGTCATAATTAATGAACCAACAATGTGCAATATTATTAACTAAGACAGAGGATGAGATGGCTGAATGGCATCACTGACTCAATGGACATGAATCTGAGTGAACTCCGGGAGTTGGTGATGGACAGGGTGCTTCGATTCATGGGGTTGCAAGGAGTTGGACACGACTGAGTGACTGAACTGAACTGATACTCTATTCAGATTCTTTAGTTTTCCCCTACATCCCTTTTTCTGTTCCAGTGTCTCAGTCAGATTTTCACATTATATTTATTAACATTTGTGTGTCTCTTCTCGATGATGACAATTTCTTGGACTTCCCTTGATATTGATGAGCCTGACAATTTTGAGGAGTACTGGTTAGCTCTTTTTAAAAATGTCTATCAATATGGATTTTTCTGTTTTTCCTTATGATTAGACTAGGAGCGTACAGTTTTGAGAGGAAGAACATGAAGTGCCATTTTCATCATTTCATACAAATATAATGTATTCATGTTGATGTTGACCATAATAACCTGGCTGTGGTAGTGTTTATTCATATTTCTCCATGATAGTGTTACTTTCCTTCTTTAGAAGAAGTTCACTAAGTACAATTTGCACTTAGTGAGGAAATATGTTCCTCCCTCTCTTCATTGAGGGGGAAGTATTTGCATAAATTATTTGGAGTTGTTCTCCATTGGAAATTTGTCTTTTCTACCCAATTTTGTATTTAGTCCCATGTTAATATTAGTATGGATTTATAATATTTACTTTACAATGTGGGTTACAATCCAATATTACTTTATTCTGATGCTTGAGATTTACTATCTTTCACCACGAGTCTCTCTTTTCATTTGTTCTTGGTTCCTTTGACTTACATATCATTCTGAGATATTTTTTCAATTATTTTCTCATTTTTGCTTTATTTTTTGAGAATTTCTTTACTTTCAAGCACCATGGTTCAGTTCAGTTCAGTTCAGTTGCTCAGTCCTGTCCGACTCTTTCAGACCCCATGGACTGCAGCACATCAGGCCTCCCTGTCCATCAACAACTCCCAGAGTTTAACCAAACTCACGTCCATTGAGTCTGTGATGCCATCCAACCATCTAATCCTCTGTCGTCCCCTTCTCCTCCTGCCCTCAATCTTTCCCAGCATCAGGGTCTTTTCAAGTGAGTCAGCCATTTGGATCAGTTGGCCAAAGTATTGGAGTTTCAGCTTCAACATCAGTTCTTCCAATTAACACCCAGGATTGATCTTCTTTAGGACGGACCGGCTGGATCTCCTTGTAGTCCAAGGGACTCTCAAGAGTCTTCTCCAACACCACAGTTCAAAAGCATCAGTTCTTCAGTGCTCAGCTTTCTTTATAGTCCAGTTCTCACATCTCACATATATATGACTACTGAAAAAACCATAACCTTAACTAGATGGACATTTGTTGACAAAGTAAAGTCTCTGCTTCTTAATATGCTGTCTGGGTTGGTCATAACTTTCCTTACAAAGAGTAAGCATCTTTTAATTTCATGGCTGCAATCACCATCTGAAGTGATTTTGGAGAAAATAAAGTCAGTCACTGTTTCCCCATTTATCTGTCATGAAGTGATGGGACCAGATGCCATGATCCTAGTTTTCTGAATGTTGAGCTTTAAGTTAACTTTCTCACTCTCCTCTTTCACTTTCATCAAGACGCTCTTTAGTTATTCTTAGCTTATTGTCATAAGGGTGTCATCTACATATCTGAGGTTATTGATATTTTTCCCGGCAATCTTGATTCCAGCTTGTGCTTCTTCCAGCCCAGCGTTTCTCATGATGTACTCTGCATATAAGTTAAATACGCAGGGTGACAGTATACAGCCTTGATGTATTCCTTTTCCTATTTGGAGCCAGTCTGTTGTTCTATGTCCATTTGTAAATGTTGCTTCCTGATCTGCATACAGATTTCTCAAGAGGTAGATCAGGTGGTCTAGTATTCCCATTTCTTTCAGAATTTTTCACAGTTGATTGTGATCCACACAGTCAAAGACTTTGGCATAGTCAATAAAGCAGAAATATATGTTTTTCTGGAACTCTCTTGTTTTTCCCATTATCCAATGGATGTTGGCAATTTGATCTCTGGTTCTTTTGCCTTTTCTAAAACCAGCTTGAATATCTGGAGATTCACGTTTCATATATTGGTCAAGCCTGGCTTGGAGACTTTTGAGCATTACTTTACTAGTGTGTGAGATGAGTGCAATTGTGCGGTAGTTTGAGCATTCTTTAATGTTGTCTTTCTTAGGAATTGGAATGAAAACTGACTTTTATAAACCTGTGTCCTCTGCTGAGTTTTCCAAATTTGCTGACATATTAAATGTAACACTTTCACAGCATCATCTTTTAGAATTTGAAATAGTTTGACTGGAATTCCATCACTTCCACTAGTTTTGTTCACAGTGATGCTTCCTAAGGCCCACTTGACTTCACATTCCAGGATGTCTGACTCTAGGTGAGTGATCACACTATCGTGGTTATCTGGGTTGTGAAGATCTTTTTTGTACAGTTCTTCTGTGTATTCTTGCAACTTCTTCTTAATATCTTCTGCTTCTGTTAGGTCCATACCATTTCTGTTCTTTATTGAGCCTATCTTTCCATGAAATGTTCCCTTGGTATCTCTAATTTTCTTGGAGAAATCTCTAGTCTTTCCCGTTTTATTGTTTTCCTCTTTTTCTTTGCATTGATGCTTCATATTCATTTTGGATATTTCTTTCCCCAGTCCTAAAATTGGCCAATTATAGTAGAATCCATGGATCCTTTTATTTCTAAAATAATCTAAGAGTTAACATTTCCTGGGATTCTTTTTACTAAGATGTTCTTTATTTTAGGATTTTTAAGAAGATAGAAAAAGGAAATATTTGTGTGTATATTATATTATACACACATATTTATAAGAATTTATATATGTAAACATCTGTACCAATGTATAACTAAATATAATTTCATTCTGATGTGTGTAAGTCCAATCCATTACTATATAGACAATTCTAGACTCCTCCCCTTCTTAATCTGTAACTTCCTAGAGTAACAGTGAGAAATGTGACTCCCACATTTTGCCACGCATTTGCTTAATTGTTCAGTTCCCATAAATATATATAATGGTATCAGAATTGCCATTCCATACTCCCTTGGGAAATAACATCATCAATAAAAGTACATTACTTAGTACAGTGTCTCTTGCCTTTAGTCTTACAAAATACTTATTCTAAAGTCACTTAGACCCACATTTTTCCTTCACTGT
Source organism: Madoqua kirkii (assembly GCA_006408675.1). Classification (NCBI taxonomy): domain Eukaryota; kingdom Metazoa; phylum Chordata; class Mammalia; order Artiodactyla; family Bovidae; genus Madoqua; species Madoqua kirkii. The sequence continues at coordinate 16,259 of SJYC01036728.1, read as the reverse complement.
CCCTCAGTGAGAATTTTTTCATGCATTTGTTATACATTTTATCCTCTTGTTACAATCTACATTTCATCCTGGGACCACCTGATTTCCTAACTGACTTGCACTGATTTGTGTATACTGAGATTCATTCCTGGCACTACAAAGTTCTATGCATTTTGACAAACACATAGTGTCATGAATCCACAATAACAGTATCACACAGAGTAGTTTCACCATCCTAGTGATTACCATATACTTTACTTGTTCAAACCTTTTATCATCCTTCAAAATCTGGCAATCACTGATCTTATGATTATTGCTCTAATTTTGTCATTCCAGAATGTATTTTAATTAAAATCATATGGTATACGGTCTGGTGATGTGTTTTTCTTGAGGAGTGGGCTGTTTTTATGAAGAATTTGGCATATTTCACAATGATTACTTTTCTCCTCTGCCCTCATGAGCCATAAGGGGATTTTTCTGGAATTTCACCATAAAACTTAGGTGGGGCTACTCTAGGCAGAACCCAAGAAAATATGCCCCCTTCTCAAGACTGTTATTCCATGAGTTTCTTACTCTCATGCTAGTGTGCAGACAGGTTTTAGAAGTTGGTCAAATTGATCTCTCAAGAATTGCAACCAATTATTATGGCCCCTGTGGCTTCCGCTCTGGATTCAGAGTGACAATTTGCCTTGTGATGTCAGTTATCTGCTGAATACAAGAAAAGTTTATTGATTTTCAGTTTGTTTAGATTTTTCATATTGTAGGAACAGTTGGGCCAACTGCAACTATAGAAGCTGAAAATGAAAGTGTTTCTTCTTATTTTTTTTTATTAAATACATTCATATCTCCTTATTTTTTCCCTCTGACTCTGCTTCTCTGGCACTTGGATACTCCATGTAATTTTTTATTATTGTGGGTTTTTGAAAAGCATGTTTAGCATAATACATACATTCTCAAGAAACCTAGATTCCTCTAAGTCCTACACTTTCTTTTTGTCTTTCCTTTGTTTGTCCTTTTTCCTTTATGTTCACACTAGAAGTTTGATAAAATTATTACCTGGATGAAAAACCAATTTTTAATAAGTAATAAATGTTTAAAGTGAGAATTAGAAATTCCATCCTCATATATCCAATAAAGAAATGCCACAGTAATTTTTGTTTTTAAAATAAGCTTTATAATAGTGTCCTTTGTGACATAAAGCACTGAAAATAATAATCTTTTAAGCAATCATAACCTGTGCTAGGGGCTTCCCTGGTGGTTCAGCAGTAAAGGGTCTGCCTGCCAATGCAGGTGGCACAGGTTTGATCCCAACATTGGATATCAGGAAGATCCTCTGGAGAAAGAAATAGCAACTCTTGCCAATATTCTTACTGGGGAAATCCCACACACACAGAGGAACCTGGCAGGCTAAAGTCCATGGGGTCGCGAAAAGCCAGACATGACTTAGAAACTAAATGCCAGCAACAACCTATGTTATAGACTAAAACAGCCCACTGGAGGTTGTATGGTTACCAAGGTGGCATCTTTCACACAAAAACCTAATATTATTGCCAATATAAAGTTAGGAAGGCCAATCTAGGGACTAAAAGAGTAGTTTGTGTTTATTTGTTTAGCAGAGTCCCTTACTACTTGTTGACTTTCACTGTGACGGTTTTAATAAACTATTGATAAGTCTTGAAATGTATGATGCAAACATAAAAACATTGTTCATTTTTAAATGATGATGAAGATCTCCCAAAGAGTTAAACACTAAAAGCTACAAAACACATTCCATTCATTTCATGTTTGTTTCCTCCAATATAAGTATAAATAACTGCTGTTTTTATTTTCCTGACGTGTGCAAAAGGTGAATAAATAGTTCTAAAATATAACATCGTTACCCACATGCCACAATTTACATACTGTTATTAGAGGTGATCGGTTATGACAAAGTTATGCACATGATATAAAAGTACATATTTTAACATTGGAGTCTCTCAGACTGACTTCAACATTCACTAAGCTTCTAATTAAATCAAGCTTCATGTTGTCCTCAGATGAATCAGTGACAGGAAGACTCAAGATCTTATTTTCCTGACGTGTGCAAAAGGTGAATAAATAGTTCTAAAATATAACATCGTTACCCACATGCCACAATTTACATACTGTTATTAGAGGTGATCGGTTATGACAAAGTTATGCACATGATATAAAAGTACATATTTTAACATTGGAGTCTCTCAGACTGACTTCAACATTCACTAAGCTTCTAATTAAATCAAGCTTCATGTTGTCCTCAGATGAATCAGTGACAGGAAGACTCAAGATCTTTGCACATGTCTAACAAGGAATACATTCTCTATAATACTACCTAAGTAATAACACATTTTATTTATGAGGATGTCGTTTCTCATATCATCTAGTTGAGACAAATTTTGAAAAAAAAAATTAACTCTTTCATGTTACTGAAGCAGTAACACTATTTTGACTGAGGAACAGATAATGTAATATAGTGAAAGGAACTTTGGGCACTGGAATGCTGGTTTTCAATCTAATTCTGACTCGAATTTACTGATCCTAGGGCTTAGTTTATGCATTCATAACAGAACTATACCTTCAGTTGAACACACAAATTTGATTCATATGAATGACAAAAGTTTTATTAATAACTAGGTTCATTTGATAACACATAGTCTTCAAATGGAAATATTATGTTAGTAGATTCCTTAATGATAGTTTAGGTCATCTGTTGATCCTAATAATTATATTACAAAAGCCATGATTTAACTTTGATTACAATTAGCAACAGTTCCATCTACTGTGTTGCTATTTGACATGGGTTTTCCTTGGTTTTAAATAAGTTGTTATTCAGTGCTATTCTTGGGCATATAATCAGACAAAATTATAATTTGAAGAGATGCATTCACTAGGTTGGTCATAACTTTCCCTCCAAGGAATAAGCATCTTTTAAATTCATGGCTGCAATCACGATCTGTAGTGATTTTGAAACCTCCCAAAATAAAGTCTGACACTGTTTCTACTTTTTCCCCATCTATTTCCCATGAAGTGATGGCACCGGATGCCATGATCTTCTTTTTCTGAATGTTGAGTTTTAAGACAACTTTTTCAGTCTCCTCTTTCACTTTAATGAAGAGTCTTTTTCATTCCTTTTCACTTTCTGCCATAAGGTTGATGTCATCTGCATATCTGAGCTTATTGATACATTTCCTGGCAATCTTGATTCCAGCTTGTGCTTCTTCCAGCCCAGCATTTCTCATGATGTACTCAGCATATAAGTTAAATAAGCAGGGTGACAATATACAGCCTTGACATACTCCTTTTCCCTTATTACTCCAACATAGAAGAGAATGAAATTTGCCACTTGCAGCAATATGGATGTATCTAGAGATTATTGTAGTAAATAAAGTAAATCAGATAAAGACAAATACCTATGACATCATTTATATGTGGAATATAAAATATGACACAATTAGAATTATCTTTGAAAAAACAAACAAACAAACAAACAAATAAGACATTATGGTTGCCAAGGGGGAAAGTGAGGGATAGATTGGGATTCAGGATTAGTAAATGCAAATGATTATGTAGTGAATGGATATAGTAGGGCAACAAGGTCCTATTGCATAGCACAGGAAACTATATCCTATTTACTGTGATAAACCATAAGGGAAAATAATATATTTGTATAACTGAATTATTTTGTTATATTTTAGAAATTAACCCAAATTATAAGTCAACTATACTTCAATACAATACATTTTAAAAATAAATGAGAAAAAAATATAGGTCTTATTAAAGAAGATGAAATAGTTTCTGTTTGAGGATTCCCTCTGCAACTGTCTCTTTTTGCTATGATGACTCTTATCTGAGTCTCCAATCCTTCTTCTCATTCCTTACACTCTTTTCCCTACATATAAATTAATTAGTGGTATAGTAATAGCCTAAAATACAGCAGCTTGAGTTCTGTTGTTTATTGAAGTGTTGCTGCCATTGTTTAGTTGCTTTGTCATGTCCGACTCTTTTGAAGCCTCATGGATTGTAGCCTGACAGGCTCCTCTGTCTATAGTCATGAATGCTGAAGTGGGTTGACATTTCCTTCTCTGGGGAATCTTCCTGACCCAGGGATTGAACCCACATCACCTGTGTTGGCAGACAGATTCTTTCCCATTGAGCCACCAGGGAAGCCCTTAAAAAAATGTTATAGTATTACTATTCTTAGCTGCTCTACCATTTTCTTATTTTTTCTTTTCTCTTTCAGTTCAGTTCTGTTCAGTCGCTTAGTCGTGTCCGACTCTTTGCGACCTCATGAATTGCAGCACACCAGGCCTCCCTGTCCATCACCATCTCCCGGAGTTCACTCAGACTCGCATCCACAGAGTCAGTGATGCCATCCAGCCATCTCATCCTCTGTCGTCCCCTTCTCCTCCTGCTCCCAATCCCTCCCAGCATCAAAGTCTTTTCCAATGAGTTAACTCTTCTCATTAGGTGGCCAGAGTACTGGAGTTTCAGCTTTAGCATCGTTCCTTCCAAAGAAATCCCAGGGTTGGTCTCCTTCAGAATGGACTGATTGGATCTCCTTGCAGTTGGATACCTCAACAAGTCCATTTCCAAGAAATAGACACTCTGGACTATATTGATGATCTGCTTTCTTACAAACGTCTGTAAGATTCATCTCTTTCTGTTTTTTTTATATGTCTTAATATGAGAGAGATAATATATCCCATTGGATAAACTTGGGCAAGTTTTGTAGGTGCTACTAGTACAGTCTCCTCAGGCACAGATCTCAAGATCTAAATTTCAGTGAGAATATCTAGCAGCATGGAAAGACTGCTTCCTCCTAGAATTCTATGTCAGGTTCTTCCATTCAGATTTACTATACTAAAAGTAATAAATGTGTGCTTTTCTGTATGACTCTCATGGACTTCCCTACTGACTCAGCAGTAAAGAATCCACCTGCAATGCAGGAGATGCAGGTTTGATCCTTGGGTTGAGAAGATCCCCTGGAGGAGGAAATTATAATCCACTCCAGCATTATTGCCTTGGATATCCCATGGATAGAAGAGCCTGGTGTTCACAGTCCATGGGGTGACAGAGTCAGACATGATTTTGTGACTAAACAACAACATGACTCCCATATCCAATGCTTTCTTTTAAAACCCTAACAAAATAGATATAGTACTATAATACTTTATCTCTAGGGATAATTGGCAAGAGTAATCACAGAACCAATTACTATGTACAGCTGAATTATTACACTGTAGAAATGGTGCACCATCACATAGCTATTGTTACCAAGCTTCAGGCTGTTGTTAAACTATCATAGCTCTAAGGCTCACTAGGAAGACTGATTAGCATGGGCACCAAGGATACCCTTGACTTAATCTAAACTTTTATTTGGTGGCCACACAGAACCTATATACAAGTAGATTCCATCATTCTCTCTTGATAACTAGACTAGTTGTTTCTGTATCTCTTTTCTCTTGCCTTTTCATTTTTTTCTTTACATACTTATTTTCTTTGTGTCCTGTGATGCATTCAATGCAAAGTTGGCCCAGTGCCCTAGTTCCAAATTTCATTGCCAAGCACTAGTTTTTATTTGTTGCCAGAAAAAATTGTTTGTCATAGGTGGAGTTAGATGTTTACTTTGGTCTATTTACAGGTTGTGTGGAGGGTGGAAACAGACTGGGAAGAAAGTATATCCAAAGTTCATGACAAGAAGCTTCAGCAGTGTCTGACTCTTTGTGGTCCTATGGACTGTAGCCCATCAGGCTCCTCTTTTAATGGGATTCCCAGACAAGAATACTCCTCCTCCAGGAGATAATCTAGGGATTGAACTCATGTTTCTTAGTTTCCTTAACTGGCAGGCAGGTTCTTTGCCACTAGCATCACATGGTAACCTCCTGATTTTATTGCAGAGTATCTTAAAATCCCTACCCTAAAATGCTAATGATAGAAAGTTGAACTTTCTCTAAGAAGTACATTATTTAGCTGTGTTTTGTAGTGTTTCTACTGTGATAATATTGTGTATGTTTTTAACCTCTTTATAATCAAAGAATTGCTTGTTGTTTAATAGCTAAGTCATGTCCAACTCTTCTGTAACCCCCTGGACTATAGCTTGCCAGGCTCTTGTGTCCATGGGATTTCTTAGGGAGGAATACAGAAGTGAGTTGCTATTTCTTTCTCCAAGGGATCTTCCTGACCCAAGGATCAGATCCACATCTCCTGCATTGGCAGGTGGATTCTTTATTGTTGAGCCACCGGGGAAGCTCAATCAAAGGATATCAAAATTAAATTGAACAGACTGTCAATTTTATCATTTGCAAGGGTTTTAAAAGAACAAAATACAAAATTAGTATTATCTAGGGAAATGAGTATGCTCAAACAGTGCCAACAAACTTTAAATAGTTATAATTTTCTTTCAGGCTTCCCTGGTGGCTCAGTAGTAAAGAATTCTCCTGCAAGGTAGGAGATGTAGGTTCTATTCCTGAGTCAGGAAAATCCCCTACAGGAGGGTATGGCAACCCACTCCAGTACTCTTGCCTGGAAAATTCCGTTGACTGAGGAGCCGTGGGGGGTGGGGGTGGGACACAACCCATGGGATTGCAAATGTCAGACATGACTGAGTATGCACACACAGAGAAAGATTATACACATGAGAGGTTTTCTATCTTATTAAAATCATTCTTTTTAAATTCATTTCTCAATTGGAGGAAATTGCTTTACATTGTTGTGCTGGGTTTTGCCATAAACAACATGCTGCTGCTGCTGCTAAGTCGCTTCAGTCATGTCCGACTCTGTGCGACCCCATGGGTAGCAGCCCACCAGGCTCTGCCATCCCTGGGATTCTCCAAGCAAGAACACTGGAGTGGGTCGCCATTTCCTTCTCCAATGCATGAAAGTGGAAGTGAAGTTGCTTAGTCGTGTCCGATCCTCAGTGACCCCATGGACTGCAGCCTACCAGGCTCCTCCACCCCTGGGAGGAGAAAGAGTACTGGAGTGGGTTGCTATTGCCTTCTCCATAAACAACATGATTCAGCTGCAATTATGAATGTGTCCCCTCCCTCTTGAAGTTCCCTCCTCTTCCCAATCTCACCCATCTAGGTCATAACAGAGTCCCAGATTGGGCTTTCTGTTTTACACAGCAATTTGTCACCAGTTATCCATTTAACACGTGAGAGTGTATATATATGTTGATACCTCTTCTCCATTAGTTCCACTCTCTCCACTCTGGGTCTACATATGTGTCTGTTCTCTACATATATGTCTCTATTCCTTCGCTGAAAGTAGGTTCATAATTGCAGTTTTCCTGGTTTCCATATATATATGTGCTAACACATGATATTTGTTTTCCTCTGACTTGCTTCTTTTTGTATAAGACTCTAGGTTCATCCACCTCACTACAACTGACTCAAATTTTATTTTTTTAATCACTGAATAATAATCCATTGTATATATGTACCACATCTTCTTTATCCATTTATCTGTCTATGGACATCTAGGTTGCTTCCATGTCCTCAGTTAAGTTCAATTCAGTTCAGTCTCTCAGTCGTGTTGAACTCTTTGCGATCCCATGAATCGCAGCACACCAGGTCTCTCTGTCCATCACCAGCTCCCTGAGTTCACTCAGACTCATGTCCATCAAGTCGGTGATGCCATTCAGCCATCTTATCCTCTGTCTTCCCCTTCTCCTCCTGCCCCCAGTCCCTCCCAGCATCAGTCTTAGGAGGTGGCCAAAGTACTGGAGTTTCAGCTTTAGCATCATTCCTTACAAAGAAACCCAGGGCTGACCTTCAGAATGGATTGGTTGGATCTCCTTGCAGTCCAAAGAACTCTCAAGAGTCTTCTACAACACCACAGTTCAAAAGCATCAATTCTTCGGTGCTCAGCTTTCTTCACAGTTCAACTGTCACATCCATACATGACCACTGCAAAAACCATAGCCTTGACTAGACGGACCTTAGTCGGCAAAGTAATGTCTCTTTTTGAATATGCTATCTAGGTTGGTCATAACTCTCCTTCCAAGGAGTAAATGTATTTTAATTCCATGGCTGCAGTCACCATCTTCAGTGATTTTGGAGCTCCCCAAAATAAAGTCTGACACTGTTTCCAATGTTTCTCCATTTCCCATGAAGCGATGGGACCAGATGCCATGATCTTAGTTTTCTGAATGTTGAACTTTAAGCCAACATTTTCACTCTCCTCTTTCACTTTCATCAAGAGGCTCTTTAGTTACTCTTTGCTTTCTGTCATAAGGGTGATGTCATCTGCATATCTGCGGTTATCCGTGTTCTAGTTATTGTAAATAGTGCTGCAATGAATACTGGGGTACTTGTGTCTTTTAGAATTGTAGTTTTCTCATGGTATATGCTTAGTAGTGAGATTTCTGGGTCATGTGGTAGATTTATTTCTATTTTTAAGGAGTCTCCATACTCTTCTACATAATGGCTGCATCAGTTTTAAAAATTATTCTGATATTTATAAATTTTAATTATTTTGTTATATTTTTATAAAAGTGGGAAATAAGTTGGTCCTGTATACAGTCATACTTAATTTGTTTGGCTTCTTCCTCATATAAATAAGGAAACTCTTTGGTGCCCTTATAAAGATTAAAAAAAAAAAAAAAAAGCTCAAAACATGTTGGATCTCCCCACAAAGTCAAGTCCAACATAAAATGGGACACTTGTAAAAAAAAAATTAAAAAAAAGCATATGAATTTTCCTTGTTGGCATTCAGAAAACAATGTAGGTATCAGACTTAAAATAGACTTCCTTAAATAAAGTTAAAATAACAGAGTTGTACACCTTTTATAAAACAGCACATTTTTAGTAGTTTAGGACTGACTGGAAAATTAAATTAACAAACAGTAAGCAAAGCGTTATTGTTGTTTAACCACAGAAAGCAGTTTAAAATTCAGTAGCTGCCTTTCCTAGAAATATAAAGCTATAAATAATTACTTTGGCTTAATCCCACAGCTCTGTATTAAAAAGCTCTGTATAATTTAAAAAGTAGAAAACTCATTTTTGCAATACTTATCAACACAATGAAAATTTTCATTTGATGTGTTGGGTTTTTAACTTTTGTTCCAGTGAACTTTCTTTCCTTGGTTCGGAAATGTCTAATTTCAACAATTTCATCCTCATTGCCAATTGATATTATATATCATTAAACTCTCATACATCAAGAAACTTAATTAACTATATATCTATATATATATATATATATATATATATATATACACACACACACACACAATTTTAAACCTCTTTTGATAAACTGACTTAAAGACATCAATAAACTACCCTTATGGTCAAATAAGAAAAATTCCAAACTCCAAACTGGCTTAAATAATAAGAAATGTATCATTCTTTATAATAAAATCCAGAAGTAGGGTAGTGATAGATGCAGTACTTCAGGACTCAGATCCACTTCCTAAAACTCTTCTGACTGTTATCTCTTTATGTATGAGCTTCATCTTCAGGAGGATAAAAGAAAGGCTGTAACAATTCTAGGTTTTAAATCCAGACATTGAATGAAATGTGGATCATCACATTCAGAGAATACCTTTTTAAGCAAACTTCCCATTATGTGTAATTGAACAGAATAGATATGCAAGATTTTTAAAGCAGTGATAGCTAGAGGCTGGATTTATAATTATAATTGTTGACTTAATGATGTGCATGGTTGTATGGAGAAGAATAACTATATGCATATAGTTATATATATATAACACACACATATATGAAAATAAGGAAATTTCAAAAGAATGCTAGGTGAGTAAACAGCATTTGCTACAAACAATTTCTAAATAATGCTTATTGACAATATAATTATTTAAATTTTATTGCATCAATAAACTGTCAACAGGGCTGGTTTACACCAAGATGGTGAATTAGTGGCAACTTCTGGCTCCCTTCTTGAACATCAGATATAAAAAACTACACAGAGGGAAGCATTAAGACTCCTGGGGTGGGAGAAGGAAGCAGAAACTGGGAACTATGAGAAATTCCAAGAATGTAGAAAAATAAACAGGGGTCAGTGTAGCTGGGGACTGCTTATATGGAGGATAAATCAGGAAAAATAGTTTGAGTTCTGTTCATATCTTGTCTTCCCATTGTAGATATGAGCATGTTCCTTTAATTTGCAGTAAATCTTCAAAGTTCTTACCGCAGACACACACAGATACACAGTAACTATGTGAGCTGATGAATGTGTTACTAATAATAGTAATATATACTAATACTAACATATAAACATATATTTGCACTCTAAGTTGTTCATACTCTTTTTCAAGAGATCCCCTAAAACAATTTTTCTCAAATTAAATAGATCTAGAACATTGCTGGCTATGCTACAGTTTTTAGTTTGGTCACATTGATTCAAAGTTAATTCACCACTAGATGTGTGAGCAGAACCTTTTACTTTCACTAAAGTATAAATCAGTAGCACTTGCCTTCTATGAGAAGATAAATACCCTCCCAAAATAAAATCCATATATAAATTAAAAAAAAACATTTTATTTTTTATAATTAAAAACATAAGGTTTTAACTTACTATTCCTTGAACATTTGCATATTTTATATTGCTCATTAAGTAATGTTTTATTACATACCAACTGCTTACTCAGTTCTACTTATGTTCAAATGTAAGAGTAGAAATGTTGATATATTATGCAATTTAATCAATTAAGGAGGGCAAAATCACATTTAGAATTAAACCTCATACCCAGCAAAGACATTCTGAGGGCTCAAACAAACCTTGTGCACACCAGGACTCAGAGACCACACAGAGACTGAGCCAGAACTCTGTTTGAGTGTCTCTGGCAGAGGTATGGGTCAGCAGTGGCCTGCCACAGGGGCAGGGGCTTTCTCTGGGTGTGGCACACCTGGGCATGGCATAAGTCCTCTTGGATGAGGTCACCATTAACAGCACTATAGAGCCATCAGAACTTACACAGGACTGGGGAAACAGACTCTTGGAGGGCACAAACAAAATCTTGTAGGCACCAGGACCCAGGAGAAAGGTGCAGTGACTCCACAAGAGACTGATCTGTACTTACCTATGAGAGTCCAGGAGTCTCTGGCAGAGGCGTGAGTCAGCGGCGGCCTGCTGCAGAGTTTGGGGCACTGAATGTAGCAGTGCCTGTATGGGACCTTTTGAAGGAGGTCACCATTATCTTCATTACCTCTACCCCAGTTTGGTCTCAGGTCAAACAGGGAGGGAGTACAGGCCCACCCATCAACAGACAATAGAATTAAAGATTTACTGAGAATGGCCCAGCCCATCAGAATAAGACCAAGTTTTCCCCTCAGTCAGTGTCTCCCATTAGGAATCTTCCATAAACTTCCTGTACATCAGAAAGCAAATAGAATGAAAACCACAATCACAGAAAACTATACAACTCATTACATGGACCACAGCCTTATCTAACTCAAAGAAATTATGAGCCATGCTGTGTGGGGTCACCCAAGATGGATGGGTCATGGTGGAGGGTTCTGATAAAATGTGGTCCACTGGAGAAGGGAATGGTGAACCATTTCAGTATTCTTGTCTTGAGAATCCCTTGAATAGTATGAAAAGGCAAAAAGATAGGATACTGAAAGATGAACTCCCCATGTCAGTAGGTGCCTAATATTCTACTGGAGATCAGTGGAGAAATAACTCCAGAAAGAATGAAGAGAGAGAGGAGCCAGGGCAAAAATGACACCCAGCTGTGGGTGTGACTGATGATGGAAGTAAAATATGATGCTGTAAAGAGCAACATTTCATAGGAACCTGGAATGTTAGGTCCATGAATCAAGGCAAATTGGAAATGATCAAACAAGAGATGGCAAGAGTGAACATCTACATTTTAGGAATCAGAGAACTAAAATAGACTGGAATGGGTGAACTTAACTCAAATGACCATTATATCTAGTACTGTGAGCAAGAGTCCTTTGGAAGAAATTGAGTAGCCATTATAGTCGACAAGAGTCTGAAACGCAATAAGTAAGTAAAATCACTCAGTCGTGTCTGACTCTTTGCAACCCCGTGGACTGTAGCCTACCAGGCTCCTCCCTCCATGGGATTCTCCAGGCAAGAGTACTGGAGTGGATTGCCATTTCCTTCTCTAGGGATCTTCCCAACCCAGGGATCAAACTCGGGTCTCCCACATTGCAGGCAGACGTTTAACCTCTGAGCTACCAGGGAAGCCCCTGAAATGCAGGACTTGGATGCAGTCTCAAAAATGACAGAATGACCTCTGTTTGTTTCCAAGGCAAACCATTCAGTGTCACAGTAATCTATGTCCTGACTGGTGATGCTGAAGAAGCTGAAGTGGAATGATTCTGTGAAGACCTACAAGACCTTCTAGAACTAACACTCAAAAAAGATGTCTTTTTCATTATAAGGGACTGGAATGCAAAAGTAGGAAGTCAAGAGATACCTGGATTGACAGGCAAATTTGGCCTTGGAGTACAAAACGAAGCAGGTCAAAGGCTAACGGAGCTTTTCCAAGAGAACACATGGATCATATCAAACACCTTCTTCCAACAACATAGGACATCATCAGATAGTTGATACATGGACATCATCAGATAATTGATATCGAAATCAGATTGATGATATTCTTTGCAGCCAAAGATGGAAAAGCTCTATACAGTCAGCAAAAACAAGAATAGGAGCTGATTGTGGCTCATATAATAAACTCTTTATTGACAAATTCTGACATAAATTGAATAAAGTAGGGAAAGCCACTAAACCATTCAGGTATGACCTAAATCATATCCCTTGTGATTAGAGTGAGATTAACTAATAGAATCAAGGAATTCAATCTGATAGAGCACCTGAAGAGCTATGGATGGAGGTTTATGACACTGTACAGGCAGTGGTCAAGATCATCCCCAAGAAAAAGAAATGCAAAAAAGCAAAATATTTGTCAGAGTAGCTCTTACAAATAGCTGAGAAAATAAGAGATTCTAAAAGCAAAGTAGAAAAGGAAAGATACACCTCTGAATGCAGTTCCAGAGAATAAAAAGGGAAGATAAGAAAGTTTTCCTCAGTGATCAGTGCAAAGAAATAGAGGAAAACAATAGAATGGAAAAAACTAGAGATCTCTTCAAAGAAATTAGAGCTACCAAGGGAACATTTCATGCAAAGAAGGGCACAATAAAGGACAGAAATAATATGGACCTAACAGAAGCAGAAGATATTAACAAGAGGTGGCAAGAATACACAGAAGAAGTATATTAAAAAAATCTTCACCACCCAGATAGGCACAATGATGTGAGAAGAAAGGGACAACCAAGGATGAGATGGCTGGATAGCATTACTGAATCGATGGGCTCAAGTCTGAGTGAACTCCAGGAGTTGGTGATGGACAGGGAGGCCTGGTGTGCTGTGTGATTCATGAGTCTGCAAAGAGTCAGACACGAATGAGCGACTGAAGTGAACTGAAGGGTTTTTCCAGTAGTCATGTATGGATGTGAGAGTTGGACTGTGAAGAAGGCTGAGCGCCAAAGAATTGATGCTTTTGAACTGTGGTGTTGGAGAAGACTCTTGAGAGTCCCTTGGACTTTAAGGAGATCCAAACAGTACATTCTGAATGAGATCAATCTTGGGATCTCTTTGGGAGGAATGATGCTAAAGCTGAAACTCAGTATTTTGGCCACCTCATGAGAAGAGCTGATTCAATGGAAAAGACTTTGATGCTGGGAGGGATTGGAGGCAGGAGGAAAAGGGGACGACAGAGGATAAGATGGCTGAATGGCATCACTGACTCAATAGATGCATGTCTGGGTGAACTCTGGGAGTTGGTGATGGACAAGGAGGCCTGGTGTGCTGCAATTCATGGGGTCACAAAGAGTTGGACACTACTGAGCAACTGAACTGAACTGAAGAATGTTCAAACTACCACACAATTGCACTCGTTTCACATGCTAGCAGTGCAGTTTTCAAAATTCTCCAAGTCAGGCTTCAACAGTACTTGGACCATGAATTTGCAGATGTTCAAGATAGATTTAGAAAAGGCAGAAGAACCAGGGATCAAATTGCCAACATCTGCTGGATCATCAAAAAACCATGAGAGTTCCAGAAAAACAGCTACTTCTGCTTAATGGCTACTCCAAAATCTTTGATTGTGTGGATCACAGCAAACTATAGAAAATTCTTAAAGAAATAGGAATACCAAACCACCTTACTTGCCCTCTGAGAAATCTGCATGCAGGTCAGGTGGCAACAGTTAGAACTGGATATGGAACAACAGACTGGTTCCAATTCATGAAAGGAGTATGTCAAGGCTGTACATTGTCACCCTGCTTTTTGACTTATGTGCAGAGTACATCATGGTAATTACCATGCTAAATGAAACACAAGCTGGAATCAAGATTGCAGAGAGAAATATCAATAATCTTATATACAAAGATGATACCACCTTTATGCCAGAAAGTGAAGAACTAAAGAGCCTCGATGAAAGTGAAAGAGGAGAGTGAAAACGTTGGCTTAAAACTCAACATTCAGAAAACTAAGATCATGGCATCTGTTTCCATCACTTCATGGCAAATAGATAGGGAACAATGGAAACAGTGAGATACTTTACTTTTGGAGTTCCAAAATCACTGAAGATGGTGACTGAGGCCATGAAATTAAATGACACTTGTCTCCTTGGAAGAAAAGTTATGACCAACCTAGACAGCATATTCAAAAGCAAAGACATCTCTCTATTAAAGGCTATGATTTTTCCATCCGTCATGTATGGATGTGAGAGTTGGATTATAAGGAAAGCTGAGCACTGAAGAAGTGATGCTTTCAGACTGTGGTGTTGGTGAAGACTCTTGACAGTCCCTTGGACAGCAAAGAGTTCCAACCTGTCCATCCTAAAGGAAATCAGACCTGAATATTTATTGGAAAGACTGAGGCTGAGGCTGAAACTCCAATACTTGGGCCACCTGTTGCAACGAATAGACTCCTTGGAAAAAACCCTGATGCCTGGGAAGATTGAAGGCAGATAGAGAAGAGGGTAACAGAGGATGAAATGGTTGAGTGGCATCACTGACTTGATGGCCACGAGTTTGAGTAAGATCCAGGAGTTAGTGATGAGCAGGGAAGCCTGGCATGCTGCAGTCAATGGGATCACAAAGGGTCAGAATTGACTGAGTGACTAAACTGAGCTGAATCAATTGATTAGTTAAAAATTTCTGACTGAAGAAAACTAAAAATTTCAAAAGTATGGAAAATTAACTTTCAAATTTATTAGATATATTTCATATTTAATACAAGTATTTTTATAAAGTATTAGAGAAAAATAAGTCTGTGTCACTGTTATTTGCTTTGAACTAACCCTTGGACTGCAAGGAAATCCAAGCAGTCCATTCTGAAGGAGATCAGCCCTGAAATTTCTTTGGAAGGAATGATGCTGAAGCTGAAACTCCAGTACTTTGGCCACCTCATGTGAAGAGCTGACTCGTTGGAAAAGACTCTGATTCTGGGAGGAACTGAGGGCAGGAGGAGAAGGGGACAACAGAGGATGAGATGGCTGGATGGCATCACCGACTCAATGGACGTGAATCTGAGTGAACTCTGGGAGTTGGTGATGGACAGGGAGGCCTGGCGTGCTGCAATTCATGGGGTCGCAAAGAGTCAGATACAACTGAGTGACTGAACTGAACTGAACTGAACTGCTTATTAATGCCATAATTTTTTGTCTATGCATGTTTGTAATGTATATTTAACTTGAAAGAATTAATGAAGTTTTGCTTACTATATTTTATGAAATTTTGTTATAATGATCTATATTTGAAGTTTTTTTTTTTTTCTTAACAGATTGAAGAGCTTCTTCATACAAAGTGTTTTCAACAATCAGGTGTCATTAAAAATAAGATTGAATTCCACCCACTAAGACAATCCACAGTGTAGACCTACAAATGAGTAATGCATTAAAGATCTTAATTTTAATTATGGAATTTTAGGAAAAGAAGTAATCCAAACCATGTGAATAAAAAACAAACAAAAAGGAAATCAGTAGATAATTCTGGGGCTATTAGAAACATTCAGAAGAATTAAAGAGATTGAGTACTACTTAGCAATTATATACTTGAACAGAAGTTGAATAAGCTGCAATTTCTTAGAAAATATGACTATCAGTTCTTATGAAACTATGATAACTTTCTGAGCAAGGACACAGAGTTTATTTGGGTTCAAGCTAGTGGTGTTCCTGGTTTCTTGAAGTCAAAAGAATGATATGCTGTGGGTTTCAGAGTATACTCCAGTTAAGAAAAGATAGGTATAGAGCTTTGTACCTAGCTGAA
>SJYC01036725.1:0-13156 GCA_006408675.1 Madoqua kirkii | reverse complement strand
TTAAAAAAGCAAATACTGATTGAAATTATGAAGAGCAGAAATCAATATAATAGAAGAAAACAGAAAAACTCTAAAGCTACTATAACAAAGATAGTATGGTATTAGTGAAAACAGCACAATGGAACACAGAGCTTAGAAAATGACACAAAGTCAATTGAGTTTTGATTAAGAACAAAGATAACTATTTCAACAAATTAGTTTGAAATAGCTGAAACAGCTGAATGTAAACACACAAATACAATGCTACTCACTCATAATATTAATAAAAATTAACTCAGAATGGATCATAGACTTAAGTGTAAAATGTAGCTATACAAATTCTAAAAGTAAACAGGAGAAATATATATGCTAATATGTTCACTAATGTTTTTAGATATCTATTAAAATGAAATTAAATTTTATAGAAATTAAAAGTTTTAGATTAAAACAGAAAAGCCTATAAAAAAAAGAAGCTAGTTAGGTAGGATTTTGAAAATAAAGCTTGTGCTTGTTGATAAAAAGGAACATGAAAAAAAAGCAACATAAACAGAGTAATCATTTGCCAATCTTACTTATGATAACAAACCTGAAATTTAAATAAGAATAAAAATATCACAATCAAAAGCCAGCAGTGTCTTAACATACACCTCAGTGAATAATAGCAAAGAAGCATGCAAAACTATGTTCAATATCAGTAGTCACACATTAAAACAATGAGATACTATCAATACCTATCCAGACAATATCAAATGCCTATGCAGTTGTGAAGACCTAGATTTTCAGATATTTCTAGTTGGAAAGGAAAGTGTTAATCCATTTGGATCTTTTCTTAGAGAGTTAAATATATACTTGCTCTATGCCCCAGCAATCCCAAGCCTACATAGTTATCAAATAAACAAACAAATAAATAAGTGAAGATGTTCACACAAAAAAGTCTATATGTGAATATTTACAGAAGTTTTATATGTAAAACTTGGATCAATTCAAAAATTTAAAGATGGAAAAGAAAGTTTTCTGGGACACCAGGCAGAAGACTGTTTCAGTATGGAGAAATATTTTGAGGGACTGAACTGCTCTGTATAAGACTTTTATGGTGGATATAAGACTTGAGTCATCATTAACCCACATAGAATTTTGTACAACCTACTTCAAATTTCAACAAGGTGTAAATTCAAAAAATGTATTAACTTAGAATATAGAGGGAATCCAAAATGTCATTGATTTGTAAAATGGAAATCAGTGTGTCACAAATTGTAAGAATCCCTAAAAACTGACATAAGTATATTGCAAAGACTTTCACTCCTTTTTGGTCATTCTCCCTGTAAGATTCTCAGTCCAGGGACAAATGCTTGTGCGCCTCAGGTACGCAGAATACACCACCCTTATGGCAGAAAGTGAAGAAGAATTAAAGAGCCTCTTGATGAAAGTGAAAGAGGAGAATGAAATCGTTGGCTTAAAACTCAGGATTCAGAAAACTAAGATTATGGCATCTGGCCCCATCACTTCAGGCAAATAGATGGGGAAACAGTGAAATCAGTGAGAGACTTTATCTTGGGGGGCTCCAAAATCACTGCAGATGGTGACTGAAGCCCTGAAATTAAAAGACACTTGCTCCTTGGAAGAAAAGTTATGACCAATCTAGACAGCATATTAAAAAGCAGATACATTACTTTGCCACAGATCTGTCTAGTCAAAGTTATGGTTTCTCCAGTAGTCATATATGGATGTGAAAGTTGGGCTATAAATAAGGCTGAGTGCTGGAGAATTGATGCTTCTGAACTGTGGTGCTGGAGAAGACTCTTAGGAGTCCCTTGGACTGCAAGAAAATCCAACCAGTCCATCCTAAAGGAAATCAGTCCTGAATATTCACTGGAAAGACTGATGCTAAAGCTGAAACTCCGATACTTTGGCCATCTGATGTGAAGAACTGACTCACTGGAAAAGACAGTGATGCTGGGAAAGACTGAAGGCTGGAACAGAAGGGGATGACAGAGGATGAGATGATTGGATGGCATCACCGATTCAATGGACATAAGTTTGAGTAAACTCAGAGTTGGTGATGGATAGGGAGGCCTGGTGTGCTGCAGTCCATGGAGTTTCAAAGGGTCAGACACATCTGAGCAACTGAATTGAACTGTAGAATCATTTTTACAAGCAGCATTTAATCGTCTAAGAGGGAAAGAGAATGCTCAGAGCTAATGAAATGACAAAACAACTGACCTACTGGGTATAAAATAAGCACAAGGAATCCTGCTAAATGTTATGTGGCAGCCTGGATGGAAGAGAAGTTTTGGGAAGAATAGATACATGTATGTGTATATGACTGAGTCACTTCGCTGTTCACCTGACCCTATCAGAACATTTTTAATTGGCTATACTCCAATATAAAATACAAATTTAAAACAATAAAAAATAAATATTTATAATGCAATCATAATGCTTTAACATTTTTTAAAATTTCATTAGTTTTGTAAAAGAATATACATTAGACGTTCTTAACAAATCTATTCATTAGTAGAATGAAATGAAATATCTTTTTCATGACATGGATCTTAAAATAGCTCTACTAATTCTATGCAAATTGCTTTATTTTTAATCCTAAAATTAATTAAATTATTTAATCTCAAATCATTATTAAGATAGTCTGGAGGTGAGGAAAACGGAAATTAAGTTAATCACTCACTTTCAGTGACAGCAAGTGCTGGATAATGTTTGTTATTTTCTTCTTTTTTTTCTTTTTTTACATGGGGGTTCTTACAAAAATGCTTAGAATATGAGGCATAATTTTGGTGCCTTTTCTCAACCATGGAAACATGCAGAGAGGCCCTGATTATGACAAGTAAATTTCTCAGATTATGTCATTCTTCTGAGAAACTCTTTCAATGGTTAAGAATCAAGTCTAAATTCCCTTTTCATAATTACTCCATTTGTCATCAAAAGAATTTGCTCCAAATATTTATAAGAAAATTGATAGGTTATCATATTTTGTTTCATTTTCTTCTTTTTTTTACTACTCCCCTTACCAATATTTCATAAGAAAGCAACAAATTAGTTCTCGTTGTAAAGAATTTGGGTCTCTGTATTGGGTCACACAGAGTCGGACACGACTGAAGCGACTTAGCAGCAGCAGCATGAGATATATTAGTTGTCTAAACTCAAGGGGCTATCAAAGGATAGTTGAATATTCTAGTTAAATGTTCTAGTTAAATTTGTCACTGCTGAAAACTACAGAAGTAACTCCTCATAAACAGTGAGGGAGGAAATACAATTCAATCAGAAAGGCTAAATTGACTAAAGGGTGCCAACAGAGCCAGACACTTTAATGTCTGAAATTGGGCTATGTGAAATTATTATATTCAAGTGTAAGTTCCAACTTGGTATACATTTTATTCCATTCTGACATAAATCATGATAGACTGCCTGAAGAGAATATATGATCCATCCCACAGAAAGTTGAATAAACTGTGTTGTACTGGGGCTTTAACATAGAAGTTTAACATTATAAACCAAATTAAAACCCATTTTTATCTTTGACACCATACAAAATAGTATTAGATACTGGGACAAAGATTATCATCTCTTTTAACAGCTAAAAGTTGTTGATAGCAGTATGCAAGGCACTGTGCTTGGTACTTTCAAGACATCATATCATTTAATTCTCAAAGCCACGTTACAAGAAAATGACTACTGTTTTATTATTTAAAAGATATAGTTACTGAAACTTAAAGGTAAATGGCAGAACAGGTACTAAGACTCAGGACCACTAAAATGTTTATCATCACACAAGTCTAACTTCTGAATTAGGACACTGTACATTCAAGAGTTAGTAGTGGTAACTGAGCCTAGTGTAGAATCGTGATTTCTAACTGCTAATCAAATGTATTCTTACCCCCATTTCACAAACCATATTTTTCTTGTTTTTATGAAATAAATTCTCCAGCACTCATGTAGTCTGCTCCCATCTGTCTTTTCATTTCAGAGGGTATATAATATATTTGTTCAGACATAAATACCACATTGCTGATCGTTGCGTGCCAGCATAAACTGCTTATCATCTTCAGTCAGTCATTAGGGACTCTAAAATAGTTACATTGTGGAATATTGTTTCATCAAACAAACTCTCAAGCATTTTGCAATACCTAATAATCTCTAAGAAAATACTCAGTGTTTTTATGTACATACCTTTTCAGTTACTTATATCAGCAAACAAGAAAACAAATAATTGCCATTCGGCAAATTTCAGAGCCAAGCCTTTTGTTTTAGTTTATGGAAAGAATGCTTGTCAAGATAGTGGTTAATTTTCCATGATATATAATATATCACTGTTTCTTATCTATTTTGTGCATAGTAGTCTATATCTCTTACTCACATACAATGAGTTTACCCCTTTCCCTTTCTCTTCCCTTAGGTAACCACTAGTTTGTTTTCTAAATCTGTGACCCAGTTTCTATTCTGCCTATATATTGTTTATATTATCTTTTAGATTCCACATGTAAGTGATAGCATACAGTACTTGCCTTTCTCTGGCATTTCAGTAAGCATAATACTCTTTCAGTTGATCCACATTGCTGCAAATAAAGAATTTCACTCTTTTTTATAGCTGACTGGGAATTATACCATTACATATGTTGTAATATCACAAACATATATAATAATCAATATTAAAATGATCATAAATGAATAATGGGCCTTAGGAAGCATCACTATGAACAAAGCTAGTGGAGGTGAGGGATTTCAGTTGAGCCATCTCAAATCCTCAAAGATGATGCTGTGAAAGCATTGCACTCAATATGCCAGCAAATTTGGAAAGCCCAGCAGTGCCCTCAGGACTGGAAAAGTTTAGTTTTCATTCCAATCCCAAAGAAAGGCAATGCCAATGTCCAAACTACTGAACAATTGCCCTCATCTCACATGCTAGTAAGTGAAAGTGAAAGTCACTCAGTCATGTCAGACTCTCTGGGAACTCATGGACTGTACACTCCATGGAATTCTCCAGGCCAGAATACTGGAGTGGGTAGTCTATCCCATCTCCAAGGGATCTTCCCAATCCGGGGATCAAACCAAGGTCTCCCTCATTGCAGGCAGATTCTTTTTACTAGCTGGGCCACAAGGGAAATCCAACATGCTAGTAAAGCAAAGCTCAAAATTCTTCAAGTCAGGCTTCAACCATATGTGAGCCATGAAATTCCAGATCTCCAAGCTGGGGATTTAGAAAAAGCAAAGGAACCAGAGATCAAATTGCCAACATCTGCTGGATTATTGAAAAAGCAAGAGAGTTCCAGACAAACATCTGCTTATGCTTTATTGACTATGAAAAAGCCTTTGACTATGTGGATTACAACAAATTGTGGAAAATTCTTAGAGACAGGAATATCAGACCACCTTACCTGCTTCCTGAAAAATCTGTATGCAGGTCAAGAAGCAACAGTTAGAACTAGACATAGAAAAACAGACTGATTCCAAATAGAGAAAGGAGTACATCAAGGTTGTATATTGTCACCTTGTTTATTTAACTTATGTGCAGAGTAAATCATGAGAAATGTCGGGCTGGATGAAGCACAAGTTAGAATCAAGATTGCTAGGACAAATGTCAGTAACCTCAGAAATGTGGGTGACACCACCTTCATGGCAGAAAGTAAAGAAGAACTAAAGAGCCACTTATGAAAGTGAAAGAGGAGAGTCAAAACGTTGGCTTAAAACTCAGCATTCAGAAAACAAAGATCATGGCATCTGGTCCCATCACTTAATGGCAAATAGATGGGGAAACAATGGAAACAGTGACAGATTAAGGTTTTGGTCTCCAAAATCACTGCAGATGTTGACTGCAGCCATGAAATTAAAAGATGCTTGATCCTTGGAAGAAAAGCATGACTAACCTAGACAGCATATTAAAAAGCAGAGACATCACTTTGCCAACAAAGGTCCATCTAGTCAAAGCTACGGTTTTTCCAATAGTCATGTATGGATGTGATAATTGGACTATAAAATAAGCTAAGCACTGAAGAATTGATGCTTTTGAACTGTGTTGTTAGAGAAGACTCTTGAAAGTTCCTTGGACAGCAAGGAGATTCAACCAGTCCATCCTAAAAGAAATCAGTCCTGAATATTCATTGGAAGGTCTGATGCTGAAGCTGAAGCTGAAACTCGAATACTTTGGCCACTTGATGCAAAGAACTGACTCATTTGAAAAGACCATGATGCTGGGAAAGATTGGAGGCAGGAGAAGGGGACAACAGAGGATGAAATGGTTGGATGGCATCACCGAATTGATGGACATGAATTTGAGCAAATTCTGGGAGTTGGTGATGGACAGGGAAGCCAGGAATGCTGCAGTCCACGGTGTCACAAAGAGTCAGACAGGACTGTGCGACTGAACTGAACTGATCAGAAATGAATAGTACAATCAACATCTCAAACTTTAACAAATTAAAAGATTTTCCTATTTGTTAAGCTACATTTTAAGTTATATGTTAAAAATAAAAATGAAGTTCCTAAAAAAAAAAAATGAAGTTCCTAGTGTACCTCAGTATCATGACTCAGAAGACCTTATTTTTTCCCTTAACTTGACTACATTTTAAACAGGCTTCTTCCTGACTCTAGGTTCCTAATCCCTCTTTACTTAAAGCATTTATCTTAGAAAATTTGTAATGGTAAGTTTTTTCTTAGCTTCTTTAACATATACATACATTTCTTTTTATAGCCTCTTACCAATTTTACAATCTTTTTTCCAAAATCTAGAAGCCGTGTTTTTGAAATGTAACTATCAAAGGTGACATCATCCCAATATCCTAGTCTCTGGAAGTCTAGGAGCCAAGCTTTGATGAGTACCTTATTAGAAGTTGAAAAACTACCTTCTGTCATAAAGACAAAGCTGATTATCATATCCACGTGGCCTAATACTCTCCAGTACTATTCCACTTGCTCACACCAGTGCATAAAACCTCAGTACTATCTGCTTCACTGGAGTCAATCTCAGACTTAAATCTGAACTTTCTCCTCTATTGCAATAGTCTTGAATAAAGTCTTAAGGTCTAACATTGTTGGTGTAATTTTAGTTCTGAAGTGCATTACCTTCCATCCTTAATTCCACTGAGAAAATCTTGCAGTATTTGCACAAAATCCAGAAATATAAAAAATACTATAAATATTTTTTGTTCCAGTCTGTGAAAAAGTGAAAGTGAAGTCGCTAAGTCGTGTCCAACTCTTTGCGACCCGTGGACTGTAGCCCACCAAGCTCCTCCGTCCATGGGATTCTCCAGGCAAGAACACTGGAGTGGGTTGCCATTTCCTTCTCCAGGGGTTCTCCCTGACCCAGAGATCAAACTCAGGTCTCCCACATTGCAGGCACACACTTTAACCTCTGCACCACCAGGGAAGCCCTCTGTGAAAAGTGCCATTGGTAATTTGATAGGGATCACATTAAACCTGTAGATTGCACTTGGTAGTATAGTCATGTTCACAATATTTATTCTTCCTACCTAGGAACATGGATTATCTCTCCATCTGTTTATGTCATTTTTAATTTCTTTCATCAGTATCATAATTTTATGTATACAGTTTTTTTGTCTCCTTCAACAATTTTAACTCTAGATATTTCATTCTTTTTGTTGCAATGGTGAATGGGGTTGATTCTTTAATTTTTTCTTTCTGATTTTTTATTGTTAGTATACAGGAATGCAAATGATTGTTTGTGTATTGATTGTGTATCCTGTGACTTTGCTAAATTCACTGATTAGCTCTACCAATTTTCTGATAGTATATTTAGGGTTCTCTATGTACAGTATTATGTAATCTGCAAATGGTAAGAGCTTTACTTCTTCTTTTCCAATCTGGATTATTTTTTATTTCTTTTTCTTCTCTGATTGCTGTAGCTAAGACTTCCAAAACTATGTTGAATAATAGTGGTATAACTGGACACTCTTAGCTTGTTCCTGATCCTAGGGTGAATGCTTTCAGCTTTTCACCACTGAGAATAATGTTCACTGTGAGCTTATCATATATGGCTTTTACTATGCTGAGGTAGGTGCCTTCTATGCTGATTTTTTGAAGAGTTTTAATCATAAATGGGTTCTGAATTTTGTAACAGTGGGACTGTAAATTGATATAGATACTATGGAAGACGATATGAAGATTCCTTAAAAAAACAAACAAACAAAAAAAGATCACTAATGATGCAGTAATCCCACTCCCAGGCATATACTCTGAAGAAACCAAAATTGAAAAAGATATATGTATCCCATTGTTTGCTGATTCCTAGAATGTCGACGTTCACCCTTGCCATCTCTTGTTCGACCACTTGCAATTTGCCTTGATTCATGGACCTGACTTTATAGGTTCCTATGTAATATTGCACTTTACAGCATTGGATCTTGCTTCTATCACCAGTAACATGCACAATTGGGTATTGTTTTTGCTTTGGCTCCATCCCTTCATTCCTTCTGGAGTTATTTCTCCATTGACCTCCAGGAGCATAGCGGGCACCTAATGACCTGGGGAGTTCCTCTTTTGGTATCCTATCATTTTGTCTTTTCATACTGTTCATGGGGTTCTCAAGGAAAGAATACTGAAGTGACTTGCCATTCCCTTCTCCAGTGGATCACGTTCTATCAGACCTCTTCACCATGACCTGTCCATCTTGGGTTACCCTGCAGGCATGGATTGGTTTTACTGAATTAGACAAGGCTGTGGTCCTAGTGTGATTAGATTGACTAGTTTTCTGCAAATATGGTTTCAGTGTGTCTTCCCTCTGATGCCCCCTTGCAACACCTACCATCTTAACTTAGGTTTCTCTTGGAGTAGTCATTATGGTCAACAAGAGTGTCTGAAATGTAGTACTTGGGTGCAGTCTCAAAAATGACAGAATGATCTCCGTTTGTCTCCAAGGCAAACCATTCAATATCACAGTCATGCAAGTCTATGCCCCAACCAGTAATGCTGAAGAAGCTGAAGTTGAACAGTTTTATGAAGAAATACAAGACCTTTTAGAACTAACATCCCCAAAATATGTCCTTTTCATTATAGGGGACTGGAATGCAAAAGTAGAAAGTCAAGAAACACCTGGAGTAACAGGAAAATTTGGCATTTGAGTATGGAAAGAAGCAGGACAAAGGCTAATAGAGTTTTGCCAAGAAAGTGCACTGGTCATAGCAAACACCCTCTTTCAACAACCCTCTCTAAGTGAAGACTCTACACATGGGATCACCAGATGGTCAACACTGAAATCAAATTGATTATATTCTATGCAGCCAAAGATGGAGAAGCTCTATACAGTCAACAAAAACAAGACCAGGAGTTGACTGTGGCTCAGATCATGAACTCCTTATTACCTATTTCAGACTTAAATTGAAGAAAGTAGGGAAAATCGCTAGACCATTCAGGTATGATCTCAATCAAATCCCTTATGATTATACAGTGGAAGTGAGAAATAGATTTAAGGGCCTAGATATGATAAATAGAGTGCCTGATGAACTATGGAATGAGGTTTGTGACATTGTACAGGAGAGAGGGATCAAGACCATTCCCATGGAAAAGAAATGCAAAAAAGCAAAATAGCTGTCTGGGGAGGCCTTACAAATAGCTGTGAAAAGAAGAGAGGTGAAAAGCAAAGGAGAAAAGGAAAGCTTTAAGCATCTGAATGTAGAGTTTCAAAGAATAGTGAGAAGAGATAAGAAAGACTTCTTCGTGATCAATGCAAAGAAATAGAGGAAAACAACAGAATGGGAAAAACTAGAGATCTCTTCAAGAAAATAAGAGATACCAAGGGAACATTTCATGCAAAGATGGGCTTGATAAAGGACAGAAATGGTCTGGACATAACAGAAGCAGAAGATATTAAGAAGAGGTGGCAAGAATACACAGAAGAATTGTACAAAAAAGATCTTCATGAACCAGATAATCACAATGATGTGACCACTAATCAAGAGCCAGACATCTTGGAATGTAAAGTCAAGTGGGCCTTAGAAAGCATCACTACAAACAAAGCTAGTGGAGGTGATGGAATTCCAGTTGAACTGTTTCAAATCCTGAAAGATGATGCTGTGAAAGTGATCCACTCAATATGCCAGCAAATTTGGAAAACTCAGCAGTGGCCACAGGAATGGAAAAGGTCAGTTTTCATTCCAATCTCAAAGAAAGGCAATGACAAAGAATGCTCAAACTACCGCACAATTGCACTCATCTCACATGCTAGTAAAGTAATGCTCAAAATTCTCCAAGCCAGACTTCACAATACATAAACCGTTAACTCCCTGATGCTTAAGCTGGTTTTAGAAAAGCCAGAGGAACCAGAGATCAAATTGCCAACATCCACTGGATTATGGAAAAAGCAAGAGAGTTTCAGAAAAAACATCTATTTCTGTTTTAGTGACTATGCCAAAGCCTTTGACTGTGTGGATCACAGTCAACTGTGGAAAATTCTGAAAGAGATGGGACCTGAAAGACCACAAGACCTGCTTCTTGACAAATCTGTATGCAGGTCGGGAAGCAACAGTTAGATCTGGACATGGAACAACAGACTGGTTCCAAATAGGAAGAGGAGTACATCAAGGCTGTATATTGTAACCCTGCTTATTTAATTTATATGCAGAGTACATCATGAGAAACGCTGGACTGGAAGAAACACAAGCTGGAATCAAGATTGCCGGGAGACATATCAATAACCTCAGATATGCAGATGACACCACCTTTATGGCAGAAAGTAAAGAGAAGCTAAAAAGCCTCTTAATGAAAGTGAAAGAGGAGAGTGAAAAAGTTGGTTCAACGTTCAATATTTAGAAAACGAAGATCATGGCATCTGGTCCCATCACTGTATGGGAAATAGGTGGGGAAACAGTCGAAATAGTGTCAGACTTTAATTTGGAGGGCTCTAAAATTACTGCAGATGGTGACTGCAGCCATGAAATTAAAAGACACTTAATCCTTGGAAGAAAAGTTATCATCAACCATGATAGTATATTCAAAAGCAGAGACATTACTTTGCCGACTAAGGTCCATCTAGTCAAGGCTATGGTTTTTCCTGTGGTCATGTATGGATGTGAGAGTTGGACTGTGAAGAAGGCTGAACACTGAAGAATTGATGCTTTTGAACTGTGGTGTTGGAGAAGACTCTTGAGAGTCCCTTGGACTGCAAGGAGATCCAGCCAGTCCATTCTGAAGATCAATCTTGGATTTCTTTGGAAGAAATGATGCCAAAGCTGAAACTCCAGTACTTTGGCCACCTCATGCGAAGGGTTGACTCATTTGGGAAGACTCTGATACTGGGAGGGATTAGGGGCAGGAGGAAAAGGGGACGATTGAAGATGTGATGGCTGGATGGTATTACAGACTTGATGGACGTGAGTCTGAGTGAACTCCAAGAGATATGATGAACAGGGAGGCCTGGCGTGTTGCAATTCATGGGGTCACATAGAGTCGGACATGACTGAGTGACTGAACCGAACTGATCCCATTGTTCATTGCAGCACTATTTATGATAACTGGAACATGGAAGCAGCCTAGATGTCTATCAACAGATGAATGGATAAAGAAGTTGTGGTACATATTCACTCAGCCATAAAAAGGAATTCATTTGAGTTTGTTCTAATGAGGTGGATGAATCTCTTCAGAGCCTCTTATTCAGACTGAAGAAAGTCAGAAAAAGAAAGATAAGAGTCATATAATAACTCATATATACAGAATCTAGTCAGATGATACCATAAAATTTATATGCAGGGCAGCAGTGAAGAGAAAGACATAGAGAAAAGTCTTATGGACATGGGGAGAGGGAAGGACACGGTGAGATGTATGGAGAGAGAAACATGGAAACTTATATTACTATATGTAAAAGAGATAGCAAATGGGAATTTGCTATATGTCTTAGGAAACTCAAACAGGGGCTCTCTATCAAACTAGAAGGCTAGATTGGGGAGGGAGATGGGAGTGAGGCTCAAGAGAGAGGAGAGTTTTGTACACCTATGGCTGATTCATGTTGAGGCTTGACAGAAAAGAAATCAAAATTCTGTAAAGTATTTATCTTTTAATTACAAAATAAATAAATTAGAAAAAATACTATCAGTTCAGTTCAGTCACTCAGTTGTTTCTGACTCTTTTTGACCCCATGGACTGCACCATACTAGGCATCCCTGTCCATCACCAACTCCCAGAGTTTCCTCAAAATCATGTCCACTGACTTGGTGATGTTGGTCATTCCATCTAACCATCTCATCTCTGTCATACCCTTCTCCTCCTGCCCTCAATCTTTCTAAGCATCAGGGTCTGCTCCAAAGAATAAGTTCTTCATATCAGGTGCAAAGTACTGGAGTCTCAGCTTCAGCTTTAGCATCAGCCTCACTCCTTCCAATGAATATTCAGGACTGATTTCCTTTAGGATGGACTGTTTGGATCTACTTGTCTCACTTGTCCAAGGGACTCTCAAGAGTCTTCTCCAACACCACAATTCAAAAGCATCAATTTGGAGAGAGAAAAAGATGGCAGTGGAATAGGACAGGGAGGACACTTTCTCCCTCACTACTTCATCAAAAGAACATTTCAACGCTGAATAAATTCCACAAAACAACTTCTGAATGCTGGGAGAGGACATCAGGCATCCAGCAAAGCAGATTATTGGCTTCAAAAACGGGTAGGAATAAATATAAGGGACGAGAAAAGAGACAAAGGAGGTAGGGAGGGAGCCTCGTCCCGGGAAGGGAATCCCATCCTAGGAAGAGACTCTTAAAAAGAGAGATTGCCAAGACCCGGGAAACATTCTCTCAGTGGACTCTGTGTCCAGCCTGAGAAGCACAGATGGCAACATAACAGGAAGGAAAAATAAATAAAACCAACAGATTACAAACCCAACAGTAAATCCCCCAGCAGATAAGCAGCACAAACGCCTGCCTCCGACACCAGCGAGTGGAGGTTGGACAGGGAGGAGTGAGACCCACCAGCCACAGTGCTCTCTAAGAACCAGGCCGTGGGAAACGCAGGCTCTGCAGGATTTTTCGCGAGGATCGTGTAGTAACGTGGCCAGAATCAGGTCCGAGAATCGAGCCGCGGGAAATGCAGGCTCTGCAGGGCTTTTCGGGGAGAATCACGTAGTAACGCGACCAGATTCGGGTACGAGAATCAAGCGGTGGGAAACGCAAGCTTCAGTGCTTTTCGCGAGAATCAGGTCACAACGCGGCCAGAATCTGGTCCACGC
>SJYC01036724.1:0-10475 GCA_006408675.1 Madoqua kirkii | reverse complement strand
TTTTTTTAATCCTGTATAGTCCTTTCAGGATTATTTCTAAAATATAAGATTTAGTTTCTTTGTATTTTAAAGTATAAAATTCAAATTACAATTCATGAATGACTGGCATAAAAGACAAACATACTAGTTTTACAAATGAACAAGAGATTTCCATTAAGCAACTATCAATAAATAAAAACAAACAAAAATTTGGTTACAGTTTATTGTTGGTTTATGTATTCTATGTCTTTTTATATCAGCTACAAAGTCATTAAAAGATATTATGAAAAATTACCTATATATTCTGTCTGTAATGTCATCCTTAATGTCATTTGGGGCTTCCCTTGGGGCTCATTGGTTAAAAACTCACCTACCAATGCGGGAGACACAGGTTTGATTCCTGGGTTGGGAAGATTCCCTGGAGAAGGAAATGGTAACTCACTGTCATATTCTTGTATGGGAAATTCCATGGACAGAGGAACCTGGTGAACTATAGTCAATGTGGGTCACAGAATAGTTTGACAAGACTGAATGGCAAAATAACAAAGACAAAGGGAAAACCATGAGGCCATTCAGGTATGAGTTAAATAAAATTCCTTATATTATGCAGCGGTGGTAATGAATAGATTTAACCCAGGAATTGAACTGGGGTCTCCTTCACTACAGGTGGATTCTTTACCAACTGAGCTATCAGGGAATCTCTGGATATGGTAGATTGCCTGAAGAACTGTGGATAGAGGTTTGTAACATTATACAGAAAGTAGTGACCAAAACCATCCCAAAGAAAAAGAAATAAAAAAAGGCAAACTAGTTGTTTGAGCAGGCTTTACAATAGCTGAGAAGAGAAGCAAAAGGCAAGGGATAAAGTGAAAGACATACCCCACTGATTGCAGAGTTCCATAGAATAGCAAGAAGAGATAAGGAGACCTTCTTCAATGAATGATGTAAAGAAATAAGAGAAATAAAAGAATGGGAAAGATTAGAGATCACTTCAAAATAATCTATCGAAGGAACTTTTCATTCAAATATGGGCATAATAAAGGACAAAAACAAAAAGGACCTAGTAGAAGCAGGAGAGATAAAAGAAGATGTGGCAAAAATACACAGAACTATAAATAAAAGGTCTTAATGTCCCCGATAAACACAATAGTATGGAAACTCACCTAAAGCCAGACATCTTGGAGTGTGAAGTCAAATGGCCCTCAGGAAGCATTACTATGAGGAAAACCAGTGGAGGTGATGGAATTGCAGCAGGCAGTCAATCAGTTCAGTCACTCAGTCATATTCAACTCTCTGCAGCCCTATAGATGAAGCATGCCAGGCCTCCCTGTCCATCACCAACTCCTGGAGTTTACTCAAACTCATGTCCATTAAGTCTGTGATGCCATCCAATCATCTCATCCTATTGTCCTCTTCTCCTCCTGACTTCAGTCTTTCCTAGCGTCAGGGTCTTTTCAAATGAGTAAATTCTTCACATTAGGTGGCTAAAGTATTGGAATTTCAGCTTTAACATCAGTGCTTACAATGAATATTCAGGACTGACCTCCTTTAGGGAAGAATGGTTGGATATCCTTGTAGTCCAAGGAACTCTCAAGAGTCCTCTAACACCACGGTTCAAAAGCATCAATTCTTTGGTGCTCAGTTTACTTTACAGTCCAATTATCATGTTCATACGTGACTACTGGAAAAACAATAGACTTGGCTAAAGGGATCTTTGTGGCAAAGTAATGTTTCTGCTTTTTAATATGCTATCTAGTTTTGTCATAACTTTCCTTCCAAGGAGTAAGTGTCTTTTAATTTCATGGCTGCAATCACCATCTGCAACAATTTTGGAGCCCCCAAAAATAAAGTCTGCCACTGCTTTCCCATCTATTGGCCATGAAGTGATGAGACCAAATGCAATGATCTTAGTTTTCGGAATTTTGAGCTTTAAGCCAACTTTTTCACTCTCCTTTTACACTTTCATCCAGAGGTGCTTTAGTTCTTCTTTACTTTCTGCCATAAAGTGGTGTCATCTGCATATCTGAGGTTATTGATATTTCTCCCAGCAATCTTGAATCCAGCTTGTGCTTCCTCCAGCCCAGCATTTCTCATGATATACTCTGCATATAAGTTAAATAAGCAGGGTAGCAATATATAGCTTTGACATATACCTTTTCCTATTTGGAACCAGTCTGTTGTTCTATGTCCAGTTCTAACTGTTGCTTCCTGACCTGTATACAGATTTCTCAATAAGCAGGTCAGGGCATCTGGTATTCCCATCTCTTTCAGAATTTTCCAAACTTTGTAGTGATCTACACAGTCAAAGGTTTGGGCATAGTCAATAAAGCAGAAATAGATGTTTTTCTGGAACTCTCTTGTGGTTTTTTGTTTTGCTTTGTTTTTATGATCCAACAGATGTTGACAATTTGATCTCTGGTTCCTCTGCCTTTTCTAAATCTAGCTGGAACACGTGGAAGTTCACAGTTCACATATTGTTGAGGCTTGGCTTGGAATTTTTTTAGTCTTACTTTATTACTGTGTGAAATGAGTGCAATTGTGCATTGCACTCTTTGGCATTGCCTTTCTTTGGGCTTAGAATGAAAACTGACTTTTTCCAGTTTTGTGGCCACTGCTGAGTTTTCAAAATTTGCTGCTATATTGAGTGCAGCACTTTCACAGCATCATCTTTTAGGATTTGAAACAGCTCAACTAGAATTCCATCATCTCCACCAGCTTTGTTCATAGTGATGCTTCCTAAGGCCCACATGACTTCACAATCCAGGATTTCTGGCTCTAGGTGAGTAATAACACCATTGAGGTTATCTGGGTCATGAAGATACTTTTTATATAGTTCTTCTGTGTATTCTTGCCACCTCTTCTTAATATCTTCTGCTTCTGTTAGGTCCATATCATTTCTGTCCTTTATTGTGCCCATCTTTGCATGAAATATTGCCTTGATAGCTAATTTTCTTGAAGATATTTCTAGTCTTGTCCATTCTATTTTTTTCCTCTATTTCTTTGCATTGAGGAAGGCTTTCTTATCTCTCCTTTCTATTCTTTGGAACTCTGCATTCAAATGGGTATATCTTTCTTTTTCTCCGTTGCTTTTCACTTCTCTTCTCTTCACAACTATTTGTAATACCTCCTCATTCAGTCATTTCAATTTTTTGCATTTTTTTCTTTGGGATGGTCTTGATCCCTGCCTCCTGTACAATTCCATGAACCTCTGTCCATAGTTCATTAGGCATTCTGTCTATCAGATCTAGTCCCTTGAATCTATTTGTAATTTTCACTGTATAATCATATGGGATTTGATTTAGATCATACCTGAATGGTCTAGTCATTTTTCCTACTTTCTTCAATTTAAGCAGCCATGTGATTTTCCCAAGTCCAGGGTCAGGAGTCGTGGTTGTATGTTACTGGAGCCAGCAGCTGTGAGAAGATATCCCATGTCCATGGTCAGGAGCAGTGACTGCACTTCATTGCAGAGCTCATGAGGAGATAGCCTACATCCAATGTCAGAGAAACTCCAGTAAGATGGTAGGCCCTGGAGCAGCTGTGAAGAGATACCCTACACCCAAGGGCAAAGGACAAGCCCCATCAAGACAGTAGGAGAGGGGGATTCACATTTAGAATCATACCCTATTCCTACCAGAGATGCCCCGAGGGCTCAAACAAACATTGTGCACACCAGGACCCAGGGGCCACGCAGAGACTGAGACAGAACTGTGTCTGAGCATCTCCTATGAAGTACTGGTCATTGGTGGATGGCCACAGAGACAGGGGCTCTGGGTGCAGCAGATTTGGGTATGGCATAAGCCCTCTTCGAGGAGGTCACCATTAACACCATCACAGAGTTGCCAAACCTTGCACGGGACTGGGAAACAAACTCTTGGCAGACACAAACAGAACTTTGTGTGCACCAGGACCCAGAAGAAAAGAGCAGTGACCCCACAAAAGACTGACCTGGACTTGCCAGTGAGTGCAGGAGTCCCCAGGGGAGGTGTGGATCAGAAGGGGCCTGCTGCAAGGTTGGGGGCATTGAGTGTAGTAGTACATGCATGGTATCTTTTGAAGGATACCACCATTATCTTCATTAAATCCACCATAGTTTGGCCCCACCTAAATAGCAGGGAGGGAACACAGTTCCACCCATCAACAGAACACTGGATTAAAGATTTCAGAGCATGGCCCTACCCGTCAGAACAAGACACAGTTTCCCACTCAGTCAGTCTTTCCCATTAGGAAGCTTCCATAAGCTTCTTACCCTTCTCCATCAGACTGAAAACTACAATCACAGAAAACTAATCAATCTGTTCACATGGACCATAGCCTTGTCTAACTCAATGAAACTATGAGACATGCCATGTAGGGCCACCCAAGATGGATGGGTCATGGTGGAGAGTTCTGACAAAATGTGGTCCACTGGAGAAGGGAATGGCAAACCACTTCAATATTCTTGCCTTGAGTATCCCATGAACAGTACAAAAAGGCAAAGATAGGACACTGAAATATGTACTCCCCAGGTTGGTAGGTACCCAATATGCTACTGAAATCCAGTGCTTGGATGTAAACTAAATAATGACAGAATAATCTCTGTTTATTTCCAAGGCAAGCCATTCGATACCATGGTAATCCAAGTCTATGCCCTGACCAGTAATGCTGAAGAAGCTGATATTGAACAGTAAGTACTATGAAGACCTGAAAGACCTTCTAAAACTAACACCCAAAAAAAGATGTCCTTTTCATTATAGGGGACTGGAATGCAAAAAGTGGGAAGTCAAGAAACACGTGCAGTAACAGGCAAATTTGGCCTAGGGGTACAGAATGAAGAAGGGCAAAGGCTAACAGAGTTTTGCCAAAAGAACACACTGGTCATAGCAAGCACTCTCTTCCAACAACACAAGAGAAGACTCTACACATGGACATCACCAGATGGTCAAAACCCAAATCAAATTGATTATATCAGCAAAAATAAGACCAGGAGCTGACTGGCTCAGTTCATGAACTCCTTATCCTCAATTACAGCAGAACTATTTAAAATCTTAAAAAGACAATGCTGTTAAAGTGCTACATTCAATATGTCAACAAATTTGGAAAATTCACCAGTGTCCATAGGACTGGAAAAGATCAGTTTTCATTCCAATCTCAAAAAAAGGAAATGCCAAAGAATGCAAAACTACTGTGCAATTGTGCTCATTTTACATGTTAGCAAGGTAATGCTCAAAATCCTGCAAGCTAGGTTTCAGCACTATGTAAACTGAGAACTCCAAGATGTATAAGCTGAATTTCAGAAAGGCAGAGGAACCAGAAATCAAATTGCCAACATCCATTGGTTTATATTAAAAAAAAAAAAAGACAAAGAATTCTAGAAAAAAAAGTCTGCTTCTGCTTCATTGACTATGTTAAAGCTTTTGACTGTGTGCATCACAACTGTGAAAATTTCTGAAACACATAGGAATACCAGACCACCTTGCCTCTCTCTTGAGACACCTATACACGAGTCAAGAAACAACACTTAGTACTGGATGTGGAAGAACTGGTTGGTTCTAATTGGGAAAAGAATGTATCAAGGCTGTATACTGTCACTGTGTTCATTTAACCCCAATTCATGTGAATTGACAGGCTGTATGAATCACAAACTGGAGTCAAGATTGTCAGGAGAAATATCAACAACCTCAGATATGCAGATCATACCACTCTAATGTCAGAAAGTGAAGAGGAACTAAAGAACCTATTGATGAGCGTGAAAGAGGAGAGTGATAAAGCAGGCTTGAAAGTAGCATTAAAAAACTAAGATCATGGAATCGAGCCCCACACTTCATGGCAAATAAAAGGGGAAAAAGTGAAAGCAGTGACAGATTTACTGTTCTTGGGCTCCAAAATCACTGCAGAAAGTGATTTCAGCCAGGAAATTAAATGATGCTTATTCCTTGGAAGAAAAGCTATGACAAATCTAGATAGGAAAAAAGCAGAGACCTCACTCTGAAGACAAGTTCTTTGATAAAGCAGGCTTGAAAGTAGCATTAAAAAACTAAGATCATGGAATCGAGCCCCACACTTCATGGCAAATAAAAGGGGAAAAAGTGAAAGCAGTGACAGATTTACTGTTCTTGGGCTCCAAAATCACTGCAGAAAGTGATTTCAGCCAGGAAATTAAATGATGCTTATTCCTTGGAAGAAAAGCTATGACAAATCTAGATAGGAAAAAAGCAGAGACCTCACTCTGAAGACAAGTTCTATATGGTCAGAGCTATGGTTTTTCCAGTAGTCATTCAGAGATGTGAGAGTTGAATCACAAAGAAGACTGAGTGCAGAAGAATTGATGCTTTCGAATAGTGGTACTGGAGAAGACCCTTGAGAGTCCCTTGGGCTGCATCGAGATCAAACTTGTCAATCCTAAAGGAAATCAATCCTGAATATTCATTGGCAGGTCTGTTGCTGAAGTTGAAGCTCCAATACTGTGGCCAACTTTTGCAAAGTGCTGACTCATTGAAAAAAACCCTGATGCTTGGAAAGATTGAAGGCAAAAGTCAAAGAATGTGGCAGAGGATGAGATGATTAGAGAGTATCACAGACTCAATGGACATCAATTTGAGCAAACACCAGGAGACAGTGGAAGACAGAGGAGCCTGGTGTGTCACAGTCCATGGACTTGCAAAGAGTTGGACACTACTTGAGGATGGAACAACAGCAATATCGTTTTATTAATTCTATCAAATAAAGCACCCAAATTAGTTTGGCCAAAAAAATTTTTTTTTTCTGAGCCCATATTGACTGTTGTGATCACCTCCATTTTACTAAATTCTGACATTTCACTTGTTTCTAGGTTCAATTTACAATCATGCCTATGTAATTCATAGACATTTTTAAAGGCACACATCTATTTAATTAATATAAAATAATTGAAAATTACTTTATGCATGTATTTATAGTAAGCTTATAGTATGGATCTAGTCCCCCATATATCCCTACTCTCTCAAAAATGCATCTTGACTTTCATTGGTCATATATTTAGAGTATGGTCCAGGCTCTCAACCTAGATATTTGGTAGCTTAAAAGGGGTGAGTACACAACCAAGCTGTGATTTTGATGATGAGATATTCTCTCATGGGAATATAAAACATGCACTGAAAGACAATCAGTGAGTCTATCTGCTTGACTGAAACTTAAATGCTCAGTTGTTGGCACAATGAAGCATCCAGTTTCTATGATAGGATTTGAAAACAGATTAAAAGACTGTCTTGAAAGAGAAGAAAAAAATGCTCTTGATGTGCAGAGAAAAGCTAAAGCAAGCAGTATGTAACAGATTGCTTGTGTCCCAGAATCCTTCCAGGCCTCACTCCAATTCCTTCTGCATATGTACAGTTCCATTTTGTAGGTGCTATCCCTGCATTTTTAAGTACGGTTTCCCCTTTTGTCCTGGCAATTGCTCATGCTGTATTCCTTTACATGTAAGATGACCATAAAATCCTGTTAAGGGCAGAATCCCGTGTCCAAAAACCTATTTCCCTAACCAGTACAACATTTCACATGATTTTATATAAAAGATGCTATTGTTATTAAAAGTAGTTTAAGGAGCTACTATTATTAATGAATTATTATTTCTGTCATTGTTATGCTATTATTTAAATTAGCCAAGATGGATTTGTTTCACTTTCATTTTAAATTTCTAACCTATGTAAATATGATTTCAAAGTTTATTAAAACTTTTCTTTCAATTGAGTGGTCAAGAAGATGTGAGTAACTAGGCATAGCTATTTGATGCTGCACTAATTAATTATGCTATTGTCTTTATGGGAAACTAAGACACAGGAGCTGCTGGTTGCTACCTGGCAGTATTGGTGAAAATGTGTAAAATTACATCCATGCAAAATAAGGATTGAGCAGGCTCAACTACTTTATCTCAAAGGGCTTCCCAAATGGGGCAAGTGGTAAAGAATCTGCCTGACAATGCAAGAGATGCAAGAGATGCAGGTTAGATCCCTGGGTTGGAAAGAACCCCTGGAGTAGGAAATGGCAAACCACTCCAGTAATCTTGCCTAAAACATTTCATTGGAGACTGGTAGGCTACAGTCCATGGGACTGGCAAAGAGACGAACATGACTGAGTATGAGTGTATACGT
This sequence comes from Madoqua kirkii, assembly GCA_006408675.1. Classification (NCBI taxonomy): domain Eukaryota; kingdom Metazoa; phylum Chordata; class Mammalia; order Artiodactyla; family Bovidae; genus Madoqua; species Madoqua kirkii. The sequence goes on along the minus strand of SJYC01036724.1, from coordinate 2,388 downwards.
ATAATCATTGTTTCTAATTTTTCTAACATAATTTTTTGTCTGCAATGAGTTTAAAAATGAAACTTCATGTTTAATGAAAAATAAGTACTGAATTTCCATTTCACTACTTAAATTTCTCATTTAGATCAAGTAACTGTTGGTCCAGATTAATTTTATTTATTTTCAATTTCAAGTGTGCATCTGAACTTATAAAAATGAAGCACTACTGTTAAAATTTTGGAGATATTTAAAGACCCATTTCATTTCATATTGGTGTGATTATGGAGGCTGAGAAGTCCAACTTCTGCAGTCACTAAGCTGGAGTAATGAAATTTAATATCATAAATCCTAGTCTGAGTTCGAGGCAGGAGAAGACTAAAGTCCAAGGTTGAAGACCATCAGACAGAAAAAATTCTTTCTTATTAAGCCCTTTATCCTACTCTTGACAGCCTCTTGAACTGCAAGGAGATCAAAGAAGTCAATCCTAAAGGAAATCAATCTTGAATATTCATTACAAGGACTGATGCTGAAGTTGAAGCTCCAATACTTTGGCTACTTGATAGGAAGAACTGAATCATTGGAAAAGACCCTGATGCTGGGAAAGATGAAAGACAGGAGGAGAAGGGGAGGACAGAGGATGAGATGCTTGGATAGCATCACTGACTCAATGGACACGAGCTTGAGCAAGCTCTGAGAACTGGTGATGGACAGGGAAGTCTGGCATGCTGCAGTCCATGAGGTCGAAAAGAGTCAGACACTACTGAGCCACTGAACTAAACTTATTCTACTCAGGACTTCAAAGGATTGAATGACGTCAAAGCAGTGTCCTTTTGAAGATTCAGTTCAATTCATTTCAGTCGCTCAGTCGGGTCCAACTCTTTGCGACCCCATGAATCGCAGCACGCCAGGCCTCCCTGTCCATCACCAACTCTCAGAGTTCACTCAAACTCACATCCATTGAGTCGGTGATGCCATTCAGCCATCTCATCCTCTGTCGTCAGCTTCTCCTCCTACCCCCAATCCCTCCCAGCATCAGAGTCTGTTCCAATGAGTCAACTCTTTGCATGAGGTAGATAAAGTACTGGAGTTTCAGCTTTAGCATCATTCCCTCCAAAGAACAGCCAGGACTGATCTCCTTCAGAATGGACTGGTTGGAGCTCTTTGCAGTCCAAGGGACTCTCAAGGGACTCTCGAAGGGACTCTTCTCAGATATCACAGTTCAAAAGCATCAATTCTTTGGCGCTCAGCTTTCTTCACAGTCCAACTCTCACATCCATACATGACAAGATTATTTCATGGTTATTAAGTTATGCTGTACTTCTTTAATTTTGCTCTTTATAATTGATATATGTTTTAAGATTTAATAAAGAAGTTTTATATTTTTATCATGAGAATAATAAACTTAATTTGGCATAAAGTAAAATTATCTGTGGATAGAATTTAAATCAATGAAATAGTTTTTATTTTATAATTTTGATTATTTGAATTTTGCTTAGCTTTGCTTTAGTTAGGTTAAATTAAGATAAAATGGTAAATGAATTCCATAATTTGCACCTTAATTTGATTATGTAAAATGCTCAGAAAATGGTAAATGAATAAAATAGTAAATAAAATAACATCACATTGAAAATTCACCTAACACATATTTTACTCAAGGGAATCTCAGAAGTTGATGGGTTTAATCAGCTACTACCTGTCCCTTTTAACATTAGGGTGCTTTGATAGCCTTTTTTTTTTTTTCTCCCTTGTACCAGAGGGCATGTGGGATCTTTGTTCTCTGAGCAGGAATTGAACTTGCACCCCTTGCATTGGAAGTCCAGAATCCTTACCACTGGACCACTGGAGAAGCCCTGTTAGTTACCCATTGCTAGAGCAAATTACCATGAAATTTAATAGATTTAAAATATCAATATTTATTACTAACAGATTCTGAAGGTTGAGAATTCAGAAATAGCTGTTCTTTTTTTTTTTTTCCTTGTACCAGAGGGCATGTGGGATCTTTGTTCTCTGAGCAGGAATTGAACTTGCACCCCTTGCATTGGAAGTCCAGAATCCTTACCACTGGACCACTGGAGAAGCCCTGTTAGTTACCTATTGCTAGAGCAAATTACCATGAAATTTAATAGATTTAAAATATCAATATTTATTACTAACAGATTCTGAAGGTTGAGAATTCAGAAATAGCTGTGTTTTGTTTTTTTTTTTCTCATTCATAATGTCTCATGAGAATCATTAAAACTGTAGGCAGATACTATGCCAAAGAATGCTCAAATTACTGCACAATTGCACTCATCTCACACGCTAGTAGGGGTCAAAATTCTCCAAGCCAGGCTTCAGCAGTTCATGAACTGTGAACTTCCAGATGCTCAAGCTGATTTTAGAAAAGGCAGAGGAACCAGAGATCAAATT
>SJYC01036723.1:0-15015 GCA_006408675.1 Madoqua kirkii | reverse complement strand
TTGCATTCCCACCAACAGCAGAGAGTTCCCTTTTCTCCACATCCTCTCCAACATTTATTGCTTGTAGATTTTTGGGTAGCAGCCATTCTGACTGGTGTGAGATGGTACTTCCTTGTTGTTTTGATTTGCATTTTTCTGATAATGAGTGATATTGAGCATCTTTTCATTATTAGTTAGCCATCTGTATGTCTTCTTTGGAGAACTTTCAGTTTATTTCTTTGGCCCATTTTTTTATTGGGTCATTCATTTTTCTAGAATTGAGCCGCAGGAGTTAGTTGTGTATTTCTTAGATTAATTCTTTGTCAGTGGCTTTGTTTGCTATTATTTTTACCCATTCTGAAGTCCGTCCTTTCACATTGCTTATAATTTCCTTCATTGTGCAAAAGCTTTTAAGTTTAATTAGGTCCCATTTGTTTATTTTTGCTTTTATTTCCATTACTCTGTAAGGTGGGTCATAGAGGATTCTGCAGTTATTTATGTCGGAGACCGTTGTGCCAGTATTTTCCCCTAGGTGTTTTATAGTTTCTGATCTTATATGTAGGTCTTTAATCCATTTTGAGTTTATTTTTGGGAATGGTGTTAGAAAGTGTTATAGTTTCATTTTTTTACAAGTGGTTGACCAGCTTTCCCAGCACTACTTGTTAAAGAGATTTTCTTTTCTCCATTGTGTATTCTTGCCTCTTTGGTCAAAGATAAGGTGTCCATAGGTGTGTGGATTTATCTCTGCACTTTCTATTTTGTTCCATTGATTTATATATCTGTTTTTGTGCTAGTACCATACTGTCTTGATAACTGTAGCTTTGTAGTAGAGCCTGAAGTCAGGCAGGCTGATTCCTCCTGTTCCATTCTTCTTTCTCAAGATTACTTTGGCTATTAGAGGTTTTTTGTATTTCCATACAAACTGTGAAATTATTTGTTCTAGTTCTGTGAACTGTTGGTAGCTTGATAGGGATTGCATTGAATCTGTACATTGCTTTAGGTAGTATTCTCACTTTCACTATATTGATTCTCCCATTCCATTAACGTGGCATATTTCTCCATCTATTTGTGTCCTCTTTGATTTCTTTCATCAGTGTTTTATAGTTTGCTATATATAGGTCTTTAGTTTATTTAGGTGGAAATATTTCTAAGTATTTTATTCTTTTTGTTGCAATGGTGAATGGAATTGTTTCCTTAATTTCTCTTTTTGTTTTCTCATTGTTAGTGTATAGGAACGCAAGGGATTTCTGTATGTTAATTTAATATCCTGAAACTTTACTATATTCATTGATTAGCTCTAGTAATTTTCTGGTAGTCTTCAGGGTTTTCTATCTAGAGGACCATATCATCTGCAAACAGTGAGAGTTTTACTTTTTTTCCAATCTGGATTCCTTTTATTTCTTTTTCTGCTCTGATTGCTCTGGCCAAAACTTCCAAAACTATGTCGAATAGTAGTGGTGAACGTGGGCACCCTTGTCTTGTTCCTGACTTTAGGGAAAATGCTTTTAATTTTCCACCATTGAGGATACTGTTTGCTGTGGATTTCTCATATATAGCTTTTATTATGCTGAGGTATATTCCTTCTATTCCTGCTTTCTGGAGAATTTTTTTTTTTTTTACCATAAATAGATGTTAAATTTTGTCAAAGGCTTTTCCTGCATCTATTGAAATAATCATATGGTTTTTATCCTTCAATTTGTTAAGGTGGTGTGTTACATTGATTTATTTGCAGATACTGAAGAATCCTTGCATTCCTGGGATAAAGCCCACTTGATCATGATGTATGATTTTTTTAAATATGTTGTTGGATTCTGTTTGCTAGAATTTTGTTAAGAATTTTTGCTTCTATGTTCATCAGTGAAATTGCTTCTATGTTCATCAGTGAAATTTTCTTTTTCTGTGGCATCTCTGTCTTGTTTTGGTATTAGAGTGACTGTGGCTTCATAGAATGAGTTTGGAAGTTTACCTTCTTCTGTAATTTTCTGGAAGAGTTTTAGTAGAATAGGTGTTAATTCTCTAAATTTTTGGTAGAATTCAGCTATAAAGCCATTTGGTCCTTGGTTTTTGTTTGCTGGAATATTTCTGATGACAGTTTCAATTTCCATACTTGTGATGGATCTGTTAAGATCTTCTATTTCTTCCTAGTTCTGTTTTGGAAAATTATACTTCTCTAAGAATTTGTCCATTTCTTCCAAGTTGTCCACTTTATTGGCATATAGTTGCTGATAGTAGTCTCTTATGATCGTTTATATTTCGGTGTTGTCTGTTGTGATTTCTCCATTTTCATTTCTAATTTTGTTGATTTGATTCTTCTCCCTTTGTTTTCTGATGAGTCTGGCTAATAGTTTGTCAATTTTATTTATCTTCTCAAAGAACCAGTTTTTAACTTTGTTGATTTTTGCTGTGGTCTCTTGTTTCTTTTACATTTTTACTGCCTTAATTTTTAAGATTTTTTTTCCCTTGTACTAACCCTGGGGTTCTTCATTTCTTCTTTTTCTAGTTGCTTTAGGTATAGAGTTAGGTTATTTATTTGACTTTTTTATTGTTTCTTGAGGTAACCTTGTATTGCTATCAACCTTCCCATTAGCACTGCTTTTACAGTGTTCCGTAGATTTTGGATTGTTTTGTTTTCATTTTCATTCATTTCTATGCATATTTTGATTTCTTTTTTGATTTCTTCTATAATTTTTTGGTTATTCAGAATCATGTTGTTTAATCTCCATATGTTGGAACTTTTTATAATTTTTCTTCCCTGTAATTGACATCTAATCTTACTGCATTGTGGTCAGAAAAACTGATTGGAGGAATTTCAATTTTTTTTGATTTGCCAAGGCTAGATTTATGGCCCAGGATGTGATCTACCTTGAAGAAGATTCCATGTGCTTGAGAAAGCTGGTCCATTGTGTCATTTAAAGTTTTTGTTTCCTTATTAATTTTCTGTTTAGTTGATCTATCCATAGGTGTAAGTGGAGTATTAAAGTGTCCCATTATTGTGTTATTGTTTATTTCCCTTTCATACTTGTTAGCATTTGCCTTACATATGCACCCTTAAGTTGGGTGCATATATATTTATAATTATTATATCTTCTTCTGGGATTAATCTTTTGATCATTATGTAGTGTCCTTCTTTATCTCTTTCACAGCCTTTAAAGTCTATTTTATCTGCTATGAGTCTTGATACTCCTGCCTTTTTTTTTTTTTTTGGTCTCCATTTGCATGAAATATCTTTTCCCAGCCCTTCAGTCTGTATGTGTCCCTTGTTTTGAAGTGGGTCTCTTGTAGACAAAATATATAAGAGTCTTGTTTTTGTATCCATTGAGCCAGTGTTTGTCTTTTGGTTGGGGCACTCAACCCATTTACATTTAAGGTAATTATTGATAAGTATGGTCCCTTTGCCATTTACTTTGTTGTTTTGGACTCGAGTTTATACACCCTTTCTGTGTTTCCTGTCTAGAGAAGATCCTTTGGCATTTGTTGATGAGCTGGTTTGGTGGTGCTGAATTCTCTGAGCTTTTACTAGTCTGTAAAGCTTTTGATTTCTCCTTCATATTTGAATGAGACCCTTGCTCGGTACAGTAATCTGGGTTGTAGGTTTTTCTCTTTCATTACTTTAAGTATGACCTGCCATTCCCTTCTGGCCTGAAGAGTTTCTATTGGAAGATCAGCTGTTATCTTTACAGGAATATCCTTGTGTGTTTGTTGTTTTCCCCTTGCTGTTTTTAATATTTGTTATTTGTGTTTGATCTTTGTTAATTTGACTAACATGTATCTTGAGGTGTTTCACCTTGGGTTCATCCTGTTTGGGACTCTCTGGGTTTCTTGGATTTGTATGGCTATTTTCTTTCCCATTTTTGGGAAGTTTTCAAGTATAATCTCCTCAAGTATTTTCTCATAGCCTTTCGTTTTGTCTTCTTTTTCTGGGACTCCTATGATTTGAATGTTTGGAAATTTCACATTGTCCCAGAGATCCCTGAAGTTGTCCTCACTTCTTTTAATTCTTTTTTCTTTTTTCCTCCCTGCTTCATTTATTTCTACCATTCTATCTTCTACCTCACTTATTCTATCTTTACTTTCAAAACTGTGTTTGCAGATTCTTAAGTAGAATGGAGTATAGAAGGGAAATAATTGAATATGTTCAAGCAAATATTTTCTGTATATCTGTGTCTGAAAAAAAAAGAAAAAAAAAAAAGAATTAAGAGCTTAAATAAACACCTAGATCAAAGTTGGCCTCTTTGTGTCAGTGAAGTTCTATCTTCAGGTCACCTTTCTTATCCCTCTGTGTAGACTACATAAAAGTTAAAGCATAAAATGGAGTATTACTTAAGCAAAATAAAATTTAATGAGGTTAAAGTAGTGGTAATTCTATTATAAATATTTAATGAGTGTATATTTTATATCAAACACTATTATAAGAATTTAGATTGTTGACGAAAAGAAAAATGCACAATGTAAGACTTGTGAGTTAAGTTTTATTCAAGGTTTTTACTGTAGACTATAACCTGGAACATAGCTACTAAGGTCTGAGGATCTGCTCCAAAGAGATAGTTTAGGGAAGAGGCCAGTTAATAAAATGATATTTTTTGACCAGGAAATACATGCAGTCAAGGGTGTCGTTGTTATTGTTTAGTCACTAAGCTGTGTCTGTTTTTTTGTTATCCTATAGATTGTAGTCCACCAGTCTCTTCCATACATGGGGTTTCCCAGGCAAGTATAAGTTGATATTCTCCTCCTCCAGGGGATCCTTCTGGCCTCTGGTATCAAAACTGGGTCTCCTGCTTTGGCAGATGGGTTATTTACCACTGAACCACCAGGGAACCTCACAGTCAAGGATACAGTTTGGTAAAGTATCACGGCTAATCACAAAGAACAGCTATCTCAAAGTAATGATTTAAGGTTTTTCTATGTATAGGAAGATAAAAAAATTGGCATCATTGAAATCTTTCCCTGAGATCTGAGATATGCATCTGAAGATCTGAGGTTTTGTTTTTCAAAATCACACAGTGCCTCCCCATTTTCCGTCCTGAATTCCTCTCAGAGTGCACTGTAGGTGAACATTGCAATGGGTTATAATTTATCCCTTGTAAAACTGGGTGGTGAGCAATACTCTTCTCTTCTTTGTTCACAGGATCAATATATTAAGTGAAAAAATTACCAGCCCTTGTGGAGCTTACTTTGTAGTGAGGAAGCAGAATTCAAAGGCAAAATATAACAAAAATAAATTATACTGTATTATATGGTGATACATGTTGTGGAAAAAGAAAACAGAAACAAAAATGGTGATTTAGGGAGAACAATGGTATTGGAATGGAGAAAGCTGGTGGCTGAAACTTTGAATACAGGAGTCAGAGTAAGCCTCATTGAAAAGGTAAATTTAAGCAACACTTGAGGGGAGTGGAGGAAGCAGCTAAGCTGCTACTAAGGAATACAGTCCAAATAGAAATCTTAATTGGTGGCACATCCTTGTGTGTTCACAGAAAACAAAGATGTCAATGCACCTAGAGGTAAAGACATAAAATAATCTATGTATTTAAATATTTATCTCTAGAAATATCTTTGGGAGATATGCTGAATATCTTTTCCAAAATTTAATGAAGTCCTTTTATACATTGTTCAAGTAATAAATTATTTACTGATCATTTAAAATGTGACATTTCATATGCTAACTCATGGGAATCTATACAGAAAATGACTCAGTTGCCATCCTCAAGGGACTCTATTTTTCATATGAGGCATGGATTTGTGAAATTAAGATAGGAAGGAAAGAGGCTGGCATAACCTTTAAAAGAATGGCATAGCCTGAGGACATGATATAAATGACTGGAACTAAATAGGTCCAAGATGGCAGAAGATTTGACAGCCAGTAGACTTTGAGCCTCAGTATAGACTCATTGCAATGTATTAGCATGGGTTTCCCTGGTGGCTTAAATGGTAAAGAATTTGCCTGAAATGCAGGAGACCCAGGTTTAATCCCTGGGCTGGGAAGATCCTTTGGAGAAGGCAATGGCTACCCACTCCAGTATTCTTGCCTGAAGAATCCCATGGACAGAGGAGCCTGGCAGGTTATAGTATCTGGAGTAACAAAAAGTTGGACATGACTGAACAAATAAGCACAAACAAATGGACACACTCACCAGGACCATGACAATTCTGAGGCTAATCATAAAAGGTCAAAACTTGAGTGGCAGTCCAATTCCTGAGAACTCTTGTCCCTTCCCCAAGAATAACTGGAATAATGCTTGTACTCCGTTGTTCTTCAATCACTCAATTGTGTCCAATTCTTTGCAACCCCATAGACTGTAGCACTCCAGGCTTTCCTGTCCTTCAGCATCTCCAGGAGCTTGCTCATGTCCATTGAATCAGTGATGCTATCCTACTATCTTGCCTTCTGATGTCCCCTTCACCTCTTTCCCAGCATCAGAGTCTTTTCTAATGAGCGTCAGGCTCTTCTCATCAAGTGGCCAAAGTCTTGGAGCTTCAGCATCAGCATCAGTCCTTCCAATGAATATTCAGGATTGATTTCTCTTTGGGAGTGACTGGTTTGATCTCGTTGCAGTCCAAGTGACTCTCTGGAGTCTTCTCCAGCAACACACTTCAAAAGCATCAATTCTTCTGCACTCAGCTTTCTTTATAGTCTAACTCTCGCATCCATGCATGACTACTGGAAAAACCATATCCTTGACTAGTACAAATTATATCATGTGGATGTAGAACTAAATGAATTTATTAGAAAAAAAAATATTTATCATCTAGATGAACTGATATGTTTAAACTTTTCAAAATTAATGTAATTAGACACAAAGCTAATTTCTGGCTATTCTTTCTGCTATGTGTTCAGAAGGTAACACAAAAACATTTGAGCTATCCACAAAAAAACATTGCAATTTAAAAGAGTGGTCGATGTTTCATGAAACAGCGAAAAACTGCATTAACCTTGGGCACAGTTTATCAGGTGAACTTGGTGTTTGATTCATTTAAAATAATTCTGCCTGCACATGAAGATCTTGAACTTTAGCCTTTTGTGATCATTTGCTTAATTCTTAACCTTATAGCATTAATTTTTATTAGAGAAAATCTCATTACCATGCCTATTGGCACTAGAACAAAGTAATAGTTTCTTGGTTTCTAAGAACATCATTTTACTTGCTGATTTTCAGATTATTTTGGCATTCTTTGTACTATCAAATCTTTTCAACTCTTTTCACTATTCACTTTTCTCCACCCATCTTACACCTCCCTCTTAGTTTGATGAAAATATGTCTGCCTCTTTGGAATAGTGCAAAAGATTATACATAGCATCTCTTAGGTTCACATAATCTCACTTGGACTTTAACACTTATAACACTTACTCCATTTTTCAACTCCAGAAAAAGGGCTACCTTTTTCTCCTAACATTTAGTTCTTCTACATTTTGACCTTATTCCCTACCCAACTCTTCTGGAAATGTATTTTCCTAATTATCTCCTATCTTTCCTTTATCTCTAACATAAAATTTTCTGTTTTGGTGTATAAGTAAGTGTGTGTTTGTGATGTTTATGTGTTCCGATTATATGATAAGGGAGTGGTGTGCATATATTATACCTTAGTAAACAGCAAAAAGCCTGAATCTAATGAAGACTACCTAATTTTAAAATATACAACCCATTTTGCCTAATTTCAGTTCAGTTCAGTCACTTAGCCGTGTCCAACTCTTTGCAACCCTATGGACTGCAGCACGCCAGACTTCTCTGTCCATCATCAACTCCTGGAGCTTGCTCAAACTCTTGTCCATCTAGTCAGTGATACTATCCAAATATCTCACCCTCTGTCATCCCCTTCTCCTCCTCCTACAATGTTTCCCAGCATCAGGGTCTTTTCAAATGAATCAGTTCTTCACAACAGGTGGCCAAAGCATTGGAGTTTCAGCTTCAGCATCAGTCCTTCCAATGAATATTCCGGACTGATTTCCATTAGGATGGACTGATTGGATCTCCTTGCAGGCCAAGGGACTCAAGAGTCTTCTCCAACACCACAGTTCAAAGGGATCCATTCTTCAGTGCTCAGTTTTCTTTATAGTCCAATTCTCACATCTATACATGACTACTGGAAAAAACATAGCATTGCCTACACGGACTTTGTTGGTGAAGTAATGTCTCTGCTTTTAAATATACTGTCTAGTTTGGTCATAGCTTTTCTTCCAAGGAGCAAGCATCTTTTAATTTCATGGCTATAGTCACCAGCTGCAGTGATTTTGAAGCCTACAAAATAAAGTCTATCACTGTTTCCATTGTTTCCCATGTATTTGCCATGAAGTGATGGGACCAGATGCCATGATCTTAGTTTTCTGAATGTTAAGTTCCAAGCCAACATTTCACTCTCCTCTTTACTTTCATCAAGAGGCTCTTTAGTTCTTCTTCACTTTCTGCCATAAGGGTGGTATTATCTGCATATCTGAGGTTATTGATATTTCTACCGGCAGTCTTGATTCCAGCTTGTGTTTCATCCAGCCTGGCATTTTGCATGATGTACTCTTAAATATGCAGGGTATAATATACAGCCTTGCCATACTCCTTTTCCTATTTGGAATCAGTCTGTTGTTCCATGTCCAGTTCTAACTGTTGTTTCTTGACCTAATTTACATATATGTAAAACCTAGTAAAACCAAATAGGCAGCATGTACATTAATCACATAAGCACCAAAATATTAGTGTTCATTAACTATAAAAGTCCTGGTGTTTTTACGGATAAACGAAGTACACACTTTGTCTTCACCTCTAAAGAATGCAAGTTTGGGTCTCTGTCCAGGGGATGTGCATCTCACTCTGAAAAGACCTTAATTCAGATGTAATATACAATGACAGCTGAGTCAGGTTCCAAAGAGATTATGGTGGTCATTAAGGTGATCAATGCATCATTGCTGATATTCAGTTAGAAGTTTCAGTACAATGGCTTTTAACTCTACCCCAAAGCTGTGCGTGTTTCTGCACAGGTGTATAGTGTGAATTAAGGGGAGAATTTGTTTTAGATTGTATTGTGGTTTATCTTATCTCTGATCTTTCATTATGCTGAATCATTCTCTGAAATGGCTCCCTGTAGTTCATCTGCACATTTTGTGGAGTTAATATAAATTTGTTAATTGTGGATCTTAGACTCTTATGGCTTGATATTCTTTGTAACATGAAAATATTGATAGCTTTACTTTGTTACTCACTAATGTATGTCCTCATTAACCTTCCCTTTTACCTTGATCATACCTTCTTAATGATATGTAATACCTCTCTTTCCACAACTTACAATTGAGAAGGACTTCTTTCCAACCTTTTTCAATCATTATCTTGCAGTACACACCTTCAACACTATTACTTAATAAGAACATTGATAACTTTCCAATCTTATGCAAAATGCATTATGATAGGCCTGTCAACTGTTCCAAATGGGTTACAGCCCTATGTAAAACTTCTTATATAGAGAAGGCCTGAAACTTCCAATGCTTCAGCCCATTTCAGTAAGCACCAAACCCTCTACCCAAGAAGAAATTCCTCTTCTAAATATCAGCAACATCTTTTATCTGTCAAATCAAATGGCTATGTTAAATATTTTCTTACTTGTTATATATAAAAATTCATCATTTCCAACTATATCCCTATATTTTAAAACTCTCTACTCTTGTTTTTAGTATATAACTTTTTCCTAGCTCTTTCATTTTGACAGTTTCTTTTTTGTTGAACTATTCTTTAAAATTCTCCAAGCCAGGCTTCAGCAATATGTGAACCATGAACTTCCAGATATTCAAGATGGTTTTAGAAAAGGCAGAAAAACCAGAGAAAGAAAAACACCAATACAGTATACTGATATATATATGTTGAATTTAGAAAGATAGTAATGATGACCCCATATGTGAGACCACAAAAGAGACACAGAGATATAGAACAGACTTATGGTCTCTGAGGGAGAGGGAAAGGGTGAGATGATTTGTGATAATGGCATTGAAACATGTATACTATCATGTAAGAAACGAAGTGCCAGTTTATATTCGATACAGAATACAGGATGCTTGGGGCTGGTGCACGGGGATGATCCAGAGAGATGATATGGGGTGAGAGGTGGGAGAGGCTTTCAGGATTGGGAGCTCATGTACACCTGTGGCTGATTCATGTCAATGTATGTCAGAACCAATACAGTATTATAAAGTAGAATAAAGCAAAAATAAAATAAAATAAAATAAAATTCTCCAGCCAGGCTTCAAGCAATATGTGAACCGTGAAATTCCAGATGTTCAAGCTGGTTTTAGAAAAGGCAGAGGAACCAGAGATCAAATTGGCAACAACCACTGGATCATAAAAAAGGCAAGAGAGTACCAGAAAAACATCTATTTCTGCTTTATTGACTATGCCAAAGCCTTTGACTGCGTGGATCACAATAAACTGTGGACAATTCTGAAACCTGTCTCTTATACACATCTTCAATCCATCCCTCCATCCACCCATCTACTCATTCATTTCTTTCTGTAATACTGCTGTTGTTAAAGAGTTAGAATCATATAAGAAAGTTCATTGAAGAAAATGTCAGTAAACTTCTTCCTTACCCTTTCTACCCCATTCCTGCCCTACATTCTAAACACCTATTCTTACAGATATTGAGTATGTTATCAGTCTCATTCATTTCTGGATTTTACTTCTGATATTTCTTTTTGAAGAAATGAACAGCTAGTGCATAATCCCTTATACTCCATTCTTACCTAAATTTCATACTGTTGCTATTCTTAGCACTTTGACTTTTCACTTAATAATAAATCCAGTAACTCCATATCAGTTTCTAGAGATTTTTCTTATTTATTTTACAGTTGCATATTATTTCATCCTGCAAATGTACTAAGAGTTATTTAACCATCTCATCTATTCATGAGGATTTTGTAACTACAAAAAAATTGCAATAAATAATTATGTGTTTATGTATTTAATATTATGGGGAGGACATATCAAGGTCTAAAATTTTGATCACCTGATGCCTGGTTCAATTTCATTTTAGGTCAAATGATGTAATGTAATTAAAATTGCTCCAAAGACTAAAAAATGATTTATATATACATGAAGTGAAGTGAAGTGAAGTCGCTGTCGTGTCCGACTCTTTGCGGCCCCATGGACTGTAGCCTACCAGGCTCCTCCCTCCATGGGATTCTCTAGGAAAGAGTACTGGAGTGAGTTGCCATTCCCTTCTCCAAGGGATCTTCCTGACCCAGAGATCTAACCCGGGTCTCCTGCATTGCGGCAGACACTAACCTCTGAGCCACCAGGGAAGCCCTTATATATACATAGTGAAATACTATGTTTATAGCATTATTTTTTTCTTCCAAGCTAACTGTAACTTCTTTTGAGACCATCATTTCAATTCCATAAATATTTCTCTTCTGCTACTAAAAGAGAAAAAACTAAAAGTGATCGCTGCTCAGCCATGTCCAACTCTTTGCAACCCAATGGACCATAGCCGACCAACTGGATGGTTAATTATGAAAATTCTCCCATGTTTAAATTCTAACTTTTCTAATCATAGCTTCATTCATTAATAATATTCTGACATTTACTAGTTTTTACTTAAATCTATTATTTGTATCATTTCTAATCTTAAAAACCCCACTACTACATTAATCATTTGCTCTATTTTATGTTTGTAGAGATAGGAGGGGCTTCCTTGGTGACTCAGATGGTAAAGAGCCTGCCTGCAACTGCAGGAGACCTGGGGTCAATCCCTTGGTTGGGAAGATCCCTTGGAGAAGGGCATGGCAACCCAATGCAATATTCTTGCCTGGAGAATCCCCATGGACAGATGCTCCAATACTTTCGCCACCTGATGCAAAGAGCTGACTCATTGGAAAGGACCCTGATGCAGGGAGAGATTGAAGGCAGGAGGAGAAGGGGTAACAGAGGATGCGATGATGGGATGGCATCACTGACTCGATGGAAATGGGTTTGGGTAAACTCCAGGAGTTGGTGATAAATGGGGAGGCCTGGCATGCTGCGATTCATGGGGTTGCGGTGAGTCGGACGCGACTGAGCGACTGAGCTGAACTGAACTGATTCATTAGAATGCGTCTTTTGTTTCCTTTTATTCTAGAGAGATTTGCCTATTAACTTTAACTTCAATTGTTTATTTAGGTCTTTAATTATTAAATAGTCACATATACAAGAAAAAAAAAAACCCCAAATGGCCAACATCTGCTGGATCATTGAAAAAAGCAAGAGTGTTCCAGAAAAACATCTACTTCTGCTTTACTGACTATGCCAAAGCCTTTGACTGTGTGGATCACAATCAACTGTGGAAAATTCTTCAAGAGATGGGAATACCAGACCACCTGACCTGCCTCTGAGATACCTGTATGCAGATCAAGAAGCAGTAGTTAGAACTGGACATTTAATAACAGACTGATTCCAAATAGAAAAAGGGGTATGTCAAGGCTGTATATTGTCACCCTACTTACTTAAATTATATGCAGAATACATCATGAGAAACGCTGGGCTGGAAGAAACACAAGCTGGAATCAAGATTGCCAGGAGAAATATCAATAACCTCAGATATGTAGATGACACCACCCTGATGGCAGAAAGTGAAGAGAAAGTAAATAGCCTCTTGATGAAAGTGAAAGAGGAGAGTGAAAAAGTTGGCTTAAAGCTCAACATTTAGAAAACAAAGATCATGGCATCTGGTCCCATCACTTCATGGGAAATAGATGGGAAAACAGTAGAAACAGTATCCGACTTTATTTTTTGGGGCTTCAAAATCACTGCAGATGGTGACTGTAGTCATGAAATTAAAAGACGCTTACTCCTTGGAAGAAAAGTTATGACCAACCTAGATAGCACATTCAAAAGCAGAGACATAATTTGGCCAACAAAGGTCTGTCTAGTCAAGGCTATGGTTTTTCCCGTGATCATGTTTGGATGTGAAAGTTGGACTGTGAAGAAAGCTCAGTGCCAAAGAATTGATGCTTTTGAACTGTGTTGTTGTAGAAGACTCTCCAGAGTCCCTTGGACTGCAAGGAGATCCAATCAGTCTATTCTGAAGGAGAAAAGCCATGAGATTTCTTTGGAAGGAATGATGCTAAAGCTGAAACTCCAGAACTTTAGCCACCTCATGTGAAGAGCTGACTCATTGGAAAAGACTCTGATGCTGGGAGGGATTGGGGGCAGAAAGGGAAGGGGACAACAGAGGATGAGGTGGCTGGATTGCATCACTGACTCTATGGACGTGAGTTTGAGTGAACTCTGGGAGATGGTGATGGACAGGGAGGCCTGGCCTGCTGTGATTCATGGGGTCGCAAATAGTCGGACACGACTGAACGGCTGAACTGAACTGATTTTTCAACTGGTGCAAATATGCATACAGTTGCTAAACTTCCACCTATTCATTTCTTACTATCCCATTCACATGCTATCCTGGAAATATGACCCATTCCTAAAAATTTAAATCTGTCTGTATGATATACATTTCTTGAAAATTATAGTCCCTTATATATTTAAAGTTCCTGGAGAAACTTTAGCCTTAAAAAGTCCCAATTGAGCTGTGATTTTCCCCCCAAAATGTCTTTAATATCTGATTTTGTCACAAGTTGGCAAACAAACCAAAAAATCATGATTTTAAGCTCTTTTGTTTCTTTAATCTTACAATTGAGTTTCATGTCACTCTTTTATTTCTACGTCTGTAAAATCTACTGATTATAAAACTGAATAATCATCTCTACTTCCACTACCTCCACTAGTTTAGTGAATCTTCTGTCTGGAATATTATAGTCATAGATTAATTTTTTCTCTCATAAATATTTTTTTGCTCTTATCATTATCACTTTAAAAATAGTGGCATTTATGCTTCTTCTATACAAAATAATAAAATCATGTATTAAATAGCTAATATTTTCTTATAATTCTTCCACATACTTCTAATACACTTAAGGTGCTTCTGTGTTTCCTTTTAATTTTTTTTTAAGCAGTAAGGATTTCAAGGTCCTTCCTTGTCTTGCACCCACTATTAGGGAAAAACCAACTCCCTCTCACCTCTTAAATTTACAAATTCCATTATACACGTGTATTTACACACAAAATGAAACTCTACACATGCCATAAATATACTTTGTTAATAAGACTCTGAGTCTAAGCAGGAAGAATTTTCAGAAGCGACCTTTGGCCCCTACCCCTTAGGATAAAAATGTGCCGTCTCTCAGAGGAACTTGGGACTATTTGCTGCAGTGTTGCAATGCCTCAACCTGGATACACACCTCTTCGAACAATAAAATATAAAGAGACTGTATGTGACTAAAAATAACTGCATGCATGTGCAATTAAGACAAATTCTGGACAAAATATACAAAGAGACAAAAAAATCCAACAGCCACTTCTGAAAAGCCCAGAACAAAGTCAGGGTACTGCACACACCCTCTGTACATACCACCATCTAAGGGGTAGGCAAAATACCTAAGTCACCCCTCCACCCTGACCCTTAGACATATCTCTACCTTCACTTATATAAGGAACAAGCTTACTGGTCTTGGGGAGTAAGCAAGTAAGGGAGTCTTGTTTATTTGTTCTCACTCTCACCTGCTGTAGTGGGGGCCCCAGTAAAACCTTGCCTGAAAAAATATAAATTATTTTGAGTATTCAGTGCCATCCTTATTTCATTTTGCTATTGTTGATGCTGTAGCCCATATCCCGTGGTGATATATCTGCACTATTGGTAACTTCTAGGCAACTTTCAAAAAGTACAAGTTTTCTATTCTAAGTTTAGATTCTCTGAATTATCCCTGAACCTTGAGCAACAAAATTATCATATTTAATTTATATTGGGCTTCTGCATGAATAAAATACACATAAAAGCATTCTAAAGAAATATTCTTAAAACCCCAAACACAAGGGATTCTCACTGGAAAAAATAAATAATCTTAATTAAAATGAGCCCATAACCAAACATTTCAAAATGTAGAACCAATATAACATCAGTGGATTCAGTATATAAAATAAATGTAGAATTAGAATTCCATTAAAATAACACAGATGTGAGTAGAAGACAAAATGA
>SJYC01036721.1:0-18931 GCA_006408675.1 Madoqua kirkii | reverse complement strand
AGGAGTATGAATTTAAAAAGTGTCGAGAGTTCAATGTGAGGAGTCTCTGATGGGTAAGGAGAGTAAGATATAATAGTGAAGCCAGATTGTGAAGCCTACGAGCCAGGTCATGCTGTGCTAATGATTCCAGGCTGTATTTGAAAGTCAATGGAAAGGCATGGCTAGACATATACTATTGATCTTAATATTTTATATAACAGAGAAGTTTAGAAATTTTACCTCCTAAACAGATTTGCAGCTTTTATATCTTCTAAATTTACTTTTTCCAAAGCCTGAGAGACAACTTCCTTATGAGGTAAAAAATGGCTGTGGTATAATTGCAAGATTCACGATACAGTGAAAGAACCCTGACCTTGGAAGAAAACTGGATGCTATTCCTTTCCTTACATTTATTACCCAAAGGTATGTTAAATTCCCAGTACCCCAGAGTCTTCAGCTTTAAAAGAAAAAGCAGTAAAAAATCTCCCCTAAGATAGTTCATGAATCTGAACTTTAAGGAATAGTTTTAAAAGTACTGATGAAACAGAGAAATCAATTTATTCTCTGACCATCACAAACATTAGCATTCCAAATAATATCAAAGAACTTCTTGCAAGTAATTCTAACTCATTTTAATTCAAGTTAATAAGACTTGCCTGGGAATATGAATAAAGTAATAACTTATGCAAGCCAGATAAAATAACTGTGTTTAAACATGGGATCTTTTTCTTTTTGCTTTCTACTATATTTATATCCAGGTGATTCTCTACTGCATTTTATAAATGTTAACTATTAACACTGTTATATTATTCAGTTACTTCCACTACCATTTCAATTACTTTACTCTTTAGTGAACACCCCTTGAAAGTTACACGTATTTACAAAATACTATCTTATTATTTAAGTTCCATTTTGATCTTTCATAAGCTTCTTGCAAGAGAAGGAAACTGTATCATCTTTTACTGTGTATTTTGATGACCTAACAGACTAACCCTGTAGAAACAGTGGCAGTAACTTCCTCTGAAAACTCTTCTAATCTTCACTTTATGCAAAAAATGTATCTGTTTGGGATATTATAATACCCATGACTTGGTTTTCATTTCTGTTTTTCTTTTGTTTTATTTTTTTTTTGTTAGGACATTTGTTTCAGGTTGTTCCAATATTCGTGGACTGTATAAGTTCAGTCCATTTCAGTTACTCAGTCATGTCCGACTCTTTGCGACCCCATGAACCGAAGCATGCCAGGCCTCCCTCTCCATCATCAACTCCCAGAGTTCACTCAGATTCATGTCCATCGAGTCAGTGATGCCATCCAGCCATCTCATTATTGGTTGTCCCCTTCTCCTCCTGCCCCCAATCCTTCCCAGCATCAGAGTCTTTTCCAGTGAGTCAACTCTTTGCATGAGGTGGTCAAGTACTGGAGTTTCAGCTTTAGCATCATTCCTTCCAAAGAAATCCCAGGGTTGATCTCCTTCAGAAAGGACTGGTTGGATCTCCTTGCAGTCCAAGGGACTCTCAAGAGTATTCTCCAACACTACAGGTCAAAAGCATCAATTCTCCGGCGCTCAGCTGTCTTCACAGTCCAACACTCACATTCATACATGACCAGTGGAAAAAAATTAGCCTTGACTAGATGGACCTTTGTTGGCAAAGCAATGTCTCTGCTTTTCAATATGCTATCTGGGCTGGTCATAACTTTTCTCTCAAGGAGTAAGCATCTTTTAATTTCATGGCTGCAGTCACCATTTAAAACACATTTTGCTGATTATTTAAAATTAAAATTACTGAAAACACAGATTATGTTCTCTAATAAATAACAGTATTTTAAAATAATTTGCAAGCATTTTCTCCCATTCTATTGATTGTCTTTTTGCTTTGTCAATGGTTTCTTTTGCTGTGCAGATACTTTTAAGTTTAATTATGTCTCATTTTTTAAAACTTTTATTTTTGCCTTTGGAGTCAGATCCAAAAAATATTCTACAGTTTATGCCAAGTGTATTCTGCCTATATTCTCTTCTAGGAATTTTATGGTTTCAGGTCTTACATTTAAGTCATTAATCTATTTTGAGTTTATTTTTGTATGTGGTATGATGTAATGGTCTAATCTCATTGGTTTACATAGAGCTGTCCAGTTTTTCCAGCATCACTTGTTGAAGAGGCAGTCTTTTTTCCACTGTATATTCTTCCCTCCTTTGTTGTTGATTAACTGACCATAGGTGTGTGGGTTTACCTCTGGGCTGTTTTCTTCTAGGAATTTTATGGTTTCAGGTCTTACATTTAAGTCATTAATCTATTTTGAGTTTATTTTTGTATGTGGTATGATGTAATGGTCTAATCTCATTGATTTACATAGAGCTGTCCAGTTTTTCCAGCATCACTTGTTGAAGAGGCAGTCTTTTTTCCACTGTATATTCTTCCCTCCTTTGTTGTTGATTAACTGACCATAGGTGTGTGGGTTTACCTCTGGGCTGTTTATACTATTCATTGGTTTAAGTGTCTGTTTTTGTGCCAGAATCATACTGACCTGATTACTTTAGGTTGGCAAATGATGTGGCCAATAAGGTGTTAATATACAAAATATATAAACGGCATTGCTTAGATGGCTTAGATGATAAAGAATCTGTCTGCAATGCAGGAGACCCAAGTTTGATCTATAGGTCAGGAAGATCCCCTGGAGAAGGGAACGGCTATTCACTCCAGGATTCAGGCAGGCTACAGTCTATGGGATCACAAATAGTGGGACAAGACCGAGTTACTAACACTTTCACTTTTTCACTTTCATACAACTCAATATTTTTTAAAATGTCAAAAAAATAGAAGATCTGAATAGACATTTTCCCAAAAAAGACATACAGACGGCTAACATGCATATGTGCACGCATGCTAAGTTGCTTCAGTCATGTCCAACTCTTTGTGACCCTAAGTACTATAGCCCACTAGGCTCCTTTGTCCATGGGATTCACCAGGCAAGAAAGCTGGAGTGCGTTGTCATGCCCTTCTCGAAGATCTTCTTGACTCAAGGACTGAACTCACATCTCTTACATTTCCTGCATTGGCAAATGGGTTCTTTACCACTGGCACCATCCGGGAAGCCCTTGGAATATTACTCGGACTAGTGAGTATTATGCTTGGTAAAAGAAAGCAAGCAGAGAAAGATGAATACTGGGTGTTATCACTTACATATGAAACCTAAAAAATAATACAAATGAAAGCAAAACAAAAACAGATTCAGAGATATAGGAAATGAACATGTGGCTACCAAAGGGGAAAAGGAAGTGTGGAGGGCCAAATTAGGTGTATGGGATGGACAGATACACATCCTATGCACGGAAGATAAGCAATGAACCACACACTGTCTGACACAGAGAATTGTAGCCATTATCCTGTAATACTGAACATACTATAATATTATCAATCAACTATACTTTACTAAAAAATTAATAGCAAGGGACATGAAGACCAAGTCATAAAATAGACCTGCAATTTTGGGTTACAGTGTGGGTTAGTTGTTTTATCCTGTATTACGTTAGAAATGCCCCCCATATATTTGAAAATGAATTATACTGAAAAGATATGAAGGATATGAATGAGGCTTAGGGTTCCCATAAAAGAGAAAATTGTATATTATGATAGCAAAAATAACCAATAGATCTTTTAGACATAAAACAGAAAAAGTCTCCCATGAGAAACATTCATTATAAAAATCATTGTCTTTCTCAAACATAAGTTTACCTTGAGGTATTTAAAGCAACCAGAGTAAAGGATACTTATATTTCTATATAAGAATAGCCAGGCAACTTTCTTTTGGTATTGAGAATTTGCATTCTGAGGTATTACCACTGAATATCATTTTTTGGTTGGTTTATTACAGTGCCTTTGAAACTAAATGTTTATAATGAAAATGCTGACACAGTCTCAGTTCTGGTCGTCAGATTTCTTGCATTATAATTATATAAGAATGGAATGATATTAACTGAAGCTGAGCAGGAAAACACTACAGATAAAATAGACAAATATGGAGATTTTCTTTCTAATGCAATAACTACAATTTTAGTAATATGCCTAGTCACACAAAATCCAAATGGAGCAAGAATTTGAAAGTGTCAAACTTTCAAACTTCTAGAAATAACCATTGCTTTGCAACAAGATACAGATTTAAAATAAGTTCGCTTTTGAATTAGTCTTCACATAGCCACTCTGAGACTGCATTGAAGGACATGAAGCTCGTTATATGGCAGGCCAATGAGTCACTCCCCCGTGGGATAAAAATAGAATGAAACTGACAAATATAATGGCGAGAAAATTACTTCAGCAGTAGGTAGCAGTATTAATTGTCAAATATGCAGAAGAAATAATAGAAACTGAAGTAGCAATAGTTTTACAGATTCAGGTTCACTAACATGATGGGTGTGCACATCAAATGAAGTGAGAATTATCCCAGGTTCATACTTTTTTTTTTAACCTTTTAATCAGAATAAATGTCTTCAGAAAATATGACTGATTCATCACAAATCAATTCTAAAATGCAGGTAATTTTTCCTAGTACTAATTAAAGGGAAATTGCTCCTTATTTTTAAATAACTGTGCAGAGCCACCTAGAATGATGCTATAGGTATTAATATTTCATACATTTTAATAAAAATGTGAAAAATGTTATCATGCCAAGTAGATACAGGGCAAGGAATTAAATTAATCATAAGTGATTCTTTTGATTATTTTTACTTTAAGCCTCTTTACAGTCTCTTACAATAGTAGTATTTCACTAACCTTGGAAGTGGGAGAAGGCTTGTTCTGGTTTTATAGTTTACTTGCAGGAAAGACTTTCTCTTCATCAATTTTATTTTTCAAACACAAAGGCATTTGCAGAGTAATTCCATTGTGTTGAAATGAGTGACCTCCTTTGGAGTGTCCTGGGCATCTTGATTATCTTCCTCTAAATGACTTTTGAGATTTCACAGAGGGTAAGAGGTAAGCGAAATTTAGACGTGTTCATTTTCTTGTTTCTTCTCTTTTGTCCAGTTATACAAATTTGTGCACACTTTATCTATTTTCAAACTATATAAGTAGTAGCTAAAATATAACAAAATAAAATCCATTTGTAGTGAATAATTTTCAAAAGAATAAGCAAATGCTCTGCAATAATACATAATTTTCTTGTATCTATTGATATCTGTGCCTCAGAAAATTCTAACTTATTGCTCAATCCAGTAGAAAGCTAGCAATACTGTCATCTACAAAGCAGAAATTTAACAAAAACAAACCTAAAGAACCACAGTGCAAATTATGTTGTCAATATGTCACTTTATTTTTATGAGAACCTTGCTCATTGCAAATATTTACTATGTTTAACATTTAGGAATGTAACAAACATTTAACTAATTTTTAGTGTATATCC
The DNA here is from genome assembly GCA_006408675.1 of Madoqua kirkii. Classification (NCBI taxonomy): domain Eukaryota; kingdom Metazoa; phylum Chordata; class Mammalia; order Artiodactyla; family Bovidae; genus Madoqua; species Madoqua kirkii. The sequence goes on along the minus strand of SJYC01036721.1, from coordinate 13,557 downwards.
CACATTGTTGAAGGAATAAAGCCTCTAGGACACAAAGCTATAATAAATCCAAACATATTAAAAAGCAAAGACATCACTTTGCCAACATAGGTACACATAGTCAAAACTATGTTTTTTCCAGTAGTGTTGTACAAATGTGAGAGGTGAACCATAAAGAAGGCTGAACACTGAAGAACTGCTGCTTTTGAACTGTGATGTTGGAGAAGACTCTTGAGAGTCCCTTGAGTAGCAAGGAGATTAAACCAGTCAATCTGAAAGGAAATCAACCGTGAATATTCATTGGAAGGACTGATGCTGAAGCTGAAGTGCCAATACTTTGGCCACCTGAGGCAAAGTGCTGACTCTGTACAAATGTGAGAGGTGAACCATAAAGAAGGCTGAACACTGAAGAACTGCTGCTTTTGAACTGTGATGTTGGAGAAGACTCTTGAGAGTCCCTTGAGTAGCAAGGAGATTAAACCAGTCAATCTGAAAGGAAATCAACCGTGAATATTCATTGGAAGGACTGATGCTGAAGCTGAAGTGCCAATACTTTGGCCATCTGAGGCAAAGTGCTGACTCAGTGGAAAAGACCCTGATGGTGGGAAAGATTGAGGGCAGGAGGAGAAGCGAATGACAGACAGCTGGATGACACCACTGACTCAATGGACATGAATTTGAGCAAACACAAGGAGATAGAAAAGGACAAGGGAAGCTTGGTGTGCTGCAGTCCATAGGGTCTTAACTTAGCAATTGAACATTGAAATGAAAAAGGATGAGGTCAAACACAGTACTGGTGGTGTGGTTCTAGCATGCTGGAGGGGCCAGTAAGTACAAATTATCTTTTGTTTTCTCATTTTTCTTTCTTTCTTTCTTTTTTTTTCCTTGGAGAGAAAGGAATTTCCTTAGGAGATTGGAAAGGGAGAGGAAGGTAGGGCAAAGGGATATTCCAAGCAGAGTGAACAGCGTATGTATAAAGAAATTGATCTGAGAGAGTGTGGCACCGCCTCACTGTGGTAACTGGTGACTTGGGAAGGGCTGTGCCAGGGGCACCAGTGCAGTGGTGAGCAGTGAGTCTGCCTTGATGGGGAGGGGCAAGTAAGGGCTGGGGTACTGTAGTTAAGGCACTGAATTTTATCTTGAAACATGTAGGAAAGATCCTTGATCAGAGGTGAGTCAGAAGAAAATGATGCTTTAGCATCTATAAAAAAGGGGAGTTTGAAAGTGATAGACTGAGTGGTGAGCACATCGAACCTTAGGCAAAGGGCATGTGAAAGTCTAATTGTTGTTTTTAGTCACTCAGTCAAGTCCGACTCATTGTGACGCCATGGACTGCAGCATGTCAGCTTCCCTGTCCTTCACTATCTCCTAGAGTTTTCTCAAACTCATGTCTATTGAGTTTGAAAAACTCAGTGGATGATGCCATAATCCACTCATAACCATCTCATCCTCTGTTGAACTAAGAGAGGTCTATCCATTTGCATTTAGGTAACTAGTAGAGTCTCTCCACAACTAAAATGTGAACTAGATGCAAGTTGATAGATTCCACTGAGTTCAGCCCTAGTGATATCAGAGAAGCAAAATGGGAGTAATAAACTACAGGTCTCTCCCACTGTATCTCTCTTACACACACACACACATACACACACTCACGTACTAAATGATACAAAAGGGAAAGGTTTCCAGAACCCCACTTGCTCCAGTCTGTCCTGAGCCATGTAGATTAGAATAAGTTAGCATCTGAGCTTTCTTCCTGGCCCACTCCTTTTTCCAAGTTAGATCATTTCAAAGAGGCAAAGATAAGGTGAGGGATGACAGTGTCCAGTTTTGTCTCTGTGTGGTGGTTGGGGAGCAGCAGAAAAGAAATGCAGGATCAAGTGTAACACCAGAAGCTGAGTGTCTTGAGCTATTACAGCCCTGCTTGTCCTCTTTCAAGGTATCTGGAGACTCAGGCTTTTAACATAATTCCCTCCATAGAATAACTCTGAAGGTTGTTCTAGTCCACGATATTCTGTTTACAGGCACCTCTTCATAGCATTTCCCCAGACCAGTCAAAGAAGTTAAAGGATGACACTCCCTCTGTCATTTTCAGAGTCTAGGCATAGTAAGAGCACAACTATTTTATTTTTAAAACAGATGCTACTCAATATAACTAAATACCAAATAAATTATTAGTCATCTCCACTATTAGAAATTTTTAAAGATTTCATTATAAACTCCATGAACATATTCTTTTTAAGATTTCAATCTGATTATCCATTGATTCAACATTGCTTAGAAGACAGGTTACTATCTTCTTGCTTTGTTCATTAACTCATGCTGCAGTGTCATGAATAGTGTCTCCCCTCAGCCCTTTATCAGTTTTGGCCATGCTTGACCTTGTGGGATCTTAGTTCTTTGAGCAGGGATTGAACTCAGTGCCCTGGCAGTGAAAGTACAGAGTCCAAACCACTGGACAACCATGGAACTCTCAAAACTCATTAACTATTCTAAACGAATGTATACATTAACAGGATGCAAATTCTTTGGAAGATGCTGAGAAGGTGATGGAGCTGATTATCACTGATCAAAAGATCATGAACTCTCAGTTCAGTTCAGTTCAGTTCAGTTCAGTTCAGTTGCTCAGTCATGTTCAACTCTTTGTGACCCCGTGAATCGCAGCACACCAAGCCTCCCTGTCCATCACCATCTCCCGGAGTTCACACAGACTCATGTCCATAGAGTCAGTGATACCATCTAGCCATCTCATCCTCTGTCTTCCCCTTCTCCTCCTGTCCCCAATCCCTCACAGCATCAGAGTCTTTTGCAATGAGTCAACTCTTCGCATGAGGTGGCCAAAGTATCGGAGTTTCAGCTTCAGCATCATTCCCTCCAAAGAACACCCAGGGCTTATCTCCAGAATGGACTGGTTGGATCTCCTTGCACTCCAAGGGACTCCCAAGAGTCTTCTCCAACACCACAGTTCAAAAGCATCAATTCTTTGGCACTCAGCTTTCTTCACAGTCCAATTCTCACATCCATACATGATTACTGGAAAAACCATAGCCTTGACTAGATGGACCTTCGCTAGGAAAGTAATGTCTCTGCTTTTTAATATGCTATCTAGGTTGGTCATAACTTTTCTTCCAAGAAGTAAGCATCTTTTAATTTCATGGCTGCAGTCACCATCTGTAGTGATTTGGGGGCCCAAAAAAATAAAATCTGACAGTTTTTCCACTGTTTCCCCATCTATTTTCCATGAAGTGCTGGGACCAGATGCCATGATCTTCATTTTCTGAATGTTGAGCTTTAAGCCAACTTTTTCACTCTCCTCTTTCACTTTCATCAAGAGGCTTTTTAGTTCCTCTTCACTTTCTGTCATAAGGGTGGTGTCATCTGCATATATGAGGTTACTGATATTTCTCCCAGCAATCTTGATTCCAGCTTGTGATTCTTCCAACCCAGTGTTTCTCATGATGTACTCTGCATAGAAGTTAAATAAACAGGGTGACAATATACAGCCTTGACGTACTCCTTTTCCTATTTGGAACCAGTCTGTAGTTCCATGTCCAGTTCTAACTGTTGCTTCCTGACCTGCATATAGGTTTCTAAAGCAGCAGGTCAGGTGGTCTGGTATTCCCATCTCTTTCAGTATTTTCCACTTTATTGTGATCCACACAGTCAAAGGCTTTGGCATAGTCAATAAAGCAGAAATAGATGTTTTTCTGGAACTCTTGCTTTTTAGTGGATGTTGGCAATTTGATTTCTGGTTCCTCTGCCTTTTCTAAAACCAGCTTGAACATCTGGAAGTTCATGGTTCACATATTGCTGAAGCCTGGCTTGGAGAATTTTGAGCATTACTTTACTGGCATGTGAGATGAGTGCAATTGTGCGGTAGTTTGAGCATTCTTTGGCATTGCCTTTCTTTGGGATTGGATTGAAAACTGACCTTTTCCTAGAGGACTAGAAATCAATATTTTAGAACTGATTACCTTATCATAGCGGATGCCAGTCCTAGAAACAGGAGAAGTAGCAACCCCACAAAGAGTTAAAACTAACTTGTTTTGATAAGATTGAGTATTGGAATATTTATTAGAAATACAGAATAATGAGAGGGAATAAACAATGGAAAAGAAGGAGGCTGGTGCTGGAAAGATGATAGGTTAAAAAGTGTAGAAACGTAGAGTCCAGCACAGGTATAGGGAAGTGTGCATTTTGGTTGTAGTTTAATGATAACAATACTCATTTACTCAATATAAAAGAAATACTTATTGAGCCCCTAATAGTAACAGATTCAGTTAAAAATTAAAATTTATATATTTTCAACATTTATGGGCCTATCAAACAGTGGGACAAAGAAGTTATTTCAGTATCAAATTAATAAAAGTATGAATACAAACTAAGATAAACTCAACACAAAATAAGGGGGGAAATGCAAAAGTACCAAAAAATATTGTGCTATGAAAGCATAAAGAAGAAGATTCTTTAACCCGAGAGTTGAAGGACAAGTAGGCATTACCTACTGGAGAAAAAAGGTGACAGAGAAAACAACACACTCAGAAATACTGTTGAGATTGTAGAGGAAAGTTGTTTTCTCTCTCTCTCTCTCTCTCTCTTTCTCTTTTTTTTTTTTTTTTTTTTTTTTTTTTTTTTTTTTTTTTTTCCAAATTTGCTAGCATATTGAGTGCAGCTCTTTCACAGCATGATCTTTCAGCATTTGAAAGAGCTCAACTGGAATTCCATCACCTCCACTAGCTTTGTTCACAGTGATGCTTCCTAAGGCCCACTTGACTTCATATTCCAGAATGTCTGGCTCTAGATGAGTGATCACACCATCATGATTATCTAGGTCTTGAAGATCTTTTCTGTATAGTTCTTCTGTGTATTCTTGCCACCTCTTCTTAATATCTTCTGCCTCTGTTAGGCCCATACCATTTCTGTCCTTTATCGAGCCCATCTTCGCATGAAATGTTCCCTTGGTATCTCTAATTTTCTTGAAGAGATCTCTAGTCTCTCCCATTCTGTTGTTTTCCTCTATTTCTTTGCATTGATTGCTGAGGAAGGCTTTCTTATCTCTTCTTGCTATTCTTTGGAACCCTGCATTCATATGTTTATATCTTTCCTTTTCGCTTCTTGAAAAAGAAAAGTTCTCGGCAGGGGACCTGAGGGATAAGAAAGGGGCAGCCAGGGTTCATCCCAGGGGAAAGTTCACATGCACAAAGTCCCTAACAACCAGCAGAGAAGCCAGATGGTTAATAAATGGTTGGAATGAGATTTGATTTGAACCAAGATTTATGTGAGGTGGGAGTGGGTTTCAAGATTGGGAGCTCGTGTACACCTGTGGCTGAGAAACAATGTACTGAGTAAAACCGCAATGTTTGTTCTGCACCCAAGAAACAGGTTCTTATGAGAAACAGAAACTTGTTGCCTGAGAAGCAGGATCTAGCCGCTAACCGCAAATGTCACAATTCGCATCATAAACCTGGCCCGCTATGCACCAATCCCGCTTTGCCAACTCACCTTGCTGTGAAAATCCCCTTTGCTTAGGTATAAAAGACCCCTGAAGCAGAGCATCGGGGCTCTCCACCCATAATTGGTTTGGTGGGAGCCCGGATCCGAATTCTCCAATAAACTCCTTTTCTCAAAGCTCTGTCTGGTGGTCTCTGTTGGCAGTGAGTCCCTAACATTTGGGGGCTTGTCCGGGATGCCACTGCCTAGAAACCACTGAGGGACCAATTTACCTGAAGTCCTGCGCGGCGCCCGTAAGTCAGGCTTGTTTAATTTCTTTAATCTGGTAATCTGGTAATTAGTCTGCAGACTCTGTTCTGAGTTGTGTGCCGAAGTCAGGTCGCTGCCAGGAAGTCCCACACAATTGCCAAACGGAGTGACGACTCCGGGAAGCCTGAATCTGGGTTTCTGGCTTTAAAACTGTCTGTTTGGTTATTTGTCATCTGTTTTTTGTTTTTGTTTTTTTTGTTCCCTCTTTCTGAATAAGGAAATCTGCCTCTCCCTCCCGGCCAGGATGGGACAAGGCAGTTCGAGTGACCCATTGAGTCCACTCGAGTGTTTAATTGAAAACTTCACTGATTTTAAGCAACGGGCAGGGGGCTATGTGTGTCTGTACACGCCTTTGATCTAAGAAAATTCTGTGAGCTCGACTGGCCCACCTTTGGGGTGGACTGGCCGAGCGAGGGTTCTCTCGACCTGGCAGTGGCTAGGCGAGTTCAGCAGTTGTGTCATGGGAAGCCTGGCCATCCGGATCAGATCCCTTATATTGATGTGTGGATTGAAATACTTTGAGATAAGCCTACATACTTGAAAAGATGCAGGCATTCGGAACTTGCTAAACTGGGAGGGAAGGAAGGGCGCTCAGCGTGCATAATGGTGGTACGGCCACCTAGGTCTAAGAAACCCTCAGCCCCAGTGTTGCCCCAAGAGCCTGAATCACCTCCCCCGAAGGAGGCCCCCACCCTATCCCGGGAGGGAGCCTGAGGGGGATAGGTCTCCTTCCCCTGACTCCACCGAGGCTACCCCACCCTTGGTGAGTCCCCCTCATACCCGTGTGGGCACTGCCTTTGGGCCGCCTGAGCCCGCCGGACTCTATCCTCTGCGAGAGACAGGGGAGGTGGGGCCCACCGGGAGACTGGTGCGGACATGTCCCATTCACTACGTCAGACCTCTATAACTGGAAGAGTCAGAACCCCTCTTTTTCTGATGACCCTCAGGCAGTCATCGCGCTCTTGGAATCTGTCTTTTATACTCACCAGCCCACATGGGATGATTGCCAGCAACTCCTTAGTACCCTATTTACCACTGAGGAGAGAGAGAGAGTGAAAACCGAAAGTAAAAAACAGGTCCGAGATGATCAAGGAAAACTGACAACAGACCCCCGCCTCATTGAGGAGGGCTTTCCCTCCTCTCGCCCCACTTGGGACCACAATAGTGCAGGGGGGCTGGGGGCCCTCAACCGGTACTGCCAGACTCTATTGGTGGGCTTACGGGCTGCGGCCCAGAAACCCACTAATATGGCTAAGATTACTGAGACCAGACAAGGGCCGGAGGAGAGTCCCACTGTCTTTCTAGAAAGGCTTAATCAAGCCTACAGGACCTGGAGCCCGATTAATTCAGAAGCCCTGGAGAACCAGGCAGCTGTGGTGCTCTCCTTCATAGCCCAGGTGGCCCCAGATATTAAAAGAAAGTTGCAGAAATTAGAAGGGTTTGAAGGGAAGTCTCTGTCCCAGCTCCTGGCAGTAGCCCAGAAGGTGTTTGAGAATCGAGAGGATCCTACCCGAGCTACCCAGGAGCTCACTAAAAAGATGGCCAAGGTCCTCCTGGCCCGAGAGGCCCCCTCAGACTCCCAGGAGAGAGGCACACAGAGGAAGAGCCAGCAAGGCACTTTGAGAAAAAAACAGTGTACATATTGTAAAGAGTCGAGACTATCCATCCCACTGTACCTAACCCTTACACTCTATTCAGTTTGTTGCCATCGGATAAGGGGTGGTACAGCGTTTTGGACTTAAAGGATGCCTTCTTTAGCCTCCCCTTGGCCACCATAAGTCATCCCCTTTTTGCCTTTTAAATAGACTGATCCCGACAAGGGACTGACTGTTGGGGCAGCTTACTTGGACAAAGTTGCCTCAGGGATTAAAAAACTCACCTACTCTTTTCGATGAGGCACTAAACCAAGACCTTCAGGACTACAGAGCAAATCACTCCAAAGTCACTCTCCTTCAGTATGTAGATGATCTCCTTATAGCCACCTCAGATTATTTGAGTTGTGAAGAGGCCACCAAGGACTTACTTCAGACCTTGGCCCAGCTCGGGTACTGGGTGTTATCCAAAAAGGCCCAACTTTGCGACAACAAGTAACCTACCTTGGGTATCAGATCAGCCAGGGACACAGGGCGCTGTCTACCAGCCGCATCCAAGCCATCCTTCAAATTCCCTGGCCGGAGACCAAATAGCAAGTAAGGGAGTTTCTGGGGGCCGTGGGTTATTGCAGGCTTTGGATCTCAAACTTTGCCGAGACAGCCAAACCTCTATATGCGGCCACCAGCAGCAAGGACCCCGCCCTCGTGTGGACAGAAGCCGCTGAAAAGGCTTTCGAGGACCTGAAGACTGCTTTGGTGAGTGCCCCAGCTCTCAGGCTACCAAACCTAGAAAAACCCTTCCGACTGTTCGTGGCGGAGGCAAATGGGGTGGCAAAGGGGGTACTGACCCAGGATTTGGGTCCCTGAAAGAGACCTGTAGCCTATTTGTCCAAACGACTGGACCCTGTGGCGGCCTGTTGGCCAGGGTGTCTGAACACCATCGCAGCTGCAGCCTTACTAGTAAAGGAGGCAACCAAATTGACTTTTGGCCAGACCCTCGAGGTTGCCTCCTCCCACAACCTCGAGGGCCTACTCCGGGCACTGCCTGAGAAGTGGCTGTCTAACGCCAGAATTACACACTATCAGGTGCAACTCCTCAACCCTCCCCGGATTACTTTCCTTCGCTCCACGACCCTAAATCCTGTTACTGAGACCAGACAAGGGCCGGAGGAGAGTCCCACTGTCTTTCTAGAAAGGCTTAATCAAGCCTACAGGACCTGGAGCCCGATTAATTCAGAAGCCCTGGAGAACCAGGCAGCTGTGGTGCTCTCCTTCATAGCCCAGGTGGCCCCAGATATAAAAGAAAGTTGCAGAAATTAGAAGGGTTTGAAGGGAAGTCTCTGTCCCAGCTCCTGGCAGTAGCCCAGAAGGTGTTTGAGAATCGAGAGGATCCTACCCGAGCTACCCAGGAGCTCACTAAAAAGATGGCCAAGGTCCTCCTGGCCCGAGAGGCCCCCTCAGACTCCCAGGAGAGAGGCACACAGAGGAAGAGCCAGCAAGGCACTTTGAGAAAAAAACAGTGTACATATTGTAAAGAGTCGAGACTATCCATCCCACTGTACCTAACCCTTACACTCTATTCAGTTTGTTGCCATCGGATAAGGGGTGGTACAGCGTTTTGGACTTAAAGGATGCCTTCTTTAGCCTCCCCTTGGCCACCATAAGTCATCCCCTTTTTGCCTTTTAAATAGACTGATCCCGACAAGGGACTGACTGTTGGGGCAGCTTACTTGGACAAAGTTGCCTCAGGGATTAAAAAACTCACCTACTCTTTTCGATGAGGCACTAAACCAAGACCTTCAGGACTACAGAGCAAATCACTCCAAAGTCACTCTCCTTCAGTATGTAGATGATCTCCTTATAGCCACCTCAGATTATTTTAGTTGTGAAGAGGCCACCAAGGACTTACTTCAGACCTTGGCCCAGCTCGGGTACTGGGTGTTATCCAAAAAGGCCCAACTTTGCGACAACAAGTAACCTACCTTGGGTATCAGATCAGCCAGGGACACAGGGCGCTGTCTACCAGCCGCATCCAAGCCATCCTTCAAATTCCCTGGCCGGAGACCAAATAGCAAGTAAGGGAGTTTCTGGGGGCCGTGGGTTATTGCAGGCTTTGGATCTCAAACTTTGCCGAGACAGCCAAACCTCTATATGCGGCCACCAGCAGCAAGGACCCCGCCCTCGTGTGGACAGAAGCCGCTGAAAAGGCTTTCGAGGACCTGAAGACTGCTTTGGTGAGTGCCCCAGCTCTCAGGCTACCAAACCTAGAAAAACCCTTCCGACTGTTCGTGGCGGAGGCAAATGGGGTGGCAAAGGGGGTACTGACCCAGGATTTGGGTCCCTGAAAGAGACCTGTAGCCTATTTGTCCAAACGACTGGACCCTGTGGCGGCCTGTTGGCCAGGGTGTCTGAACACCATCGCGGCTGCAGCCTTACTAGTAAAGGAGGCAACCAAATTGACTTTTGGCCAGACCCTCGAGGTTGCCTCCTCCCACAACCTCGAGGGCCTACTCCGGGCACTGCCTGAGAAGTGGCTGTCTAACGCCAGAATTACACACTATCAGGTGCAACTCCTCAACCCTCCCCGGATTACTTTCCTTCGCTCCACGACCCTAAATCCTGCTACTCTGCTGCCTACTCCGGACCCCCAGTTGCCCCCACACGCGTGTACAGAAATCCTGGAGTCCCTTTCTTTCGGGCGACCAGACTTATCTGATACTCCGCTGCCACAGGCAGAGGCTACCCTCTATACTGATGGAAGCAGTTTCGTTAAGGATGGCATCAGGTATGCTGGGGCCACCGTAGTAACCAAGAACTCTGTCATCTGGGCCTCAGCACTGCCAAAAGGGACATCAGCTCAGTGAGCCGAGCTAGTTGCCCTGATCAAGGCCTTAAGGTGGGGAAAAGAAAGACGTATAAACATCTACACTGACAGCAGGTATGCCTTCGCCACCGTTCATGTCCATGGGGCCTTATACCAAGAAAGGGGACTCCTGACGGCAGGTGATAAGACTATTAAAAACGCCCCTGAGATTGTAGACCTCCTATCAGCCATTTGGGAACCTAAGGAGGTGGCGGTTATACATTGTCGGGGGCACCAAGCCGGGGACTCCCCTGAAGTGCAAGGGAACCAGTTTGCAGATGAAACTGCCCGAGAAGCAGCCTTAAGACTAGTAGGGGTGGAGCCCCTACTCTGGTCCTGACCACCACCGACCCTACAAAGGAACCCCCTGTGTATAACCAAAAAGAGACTGATCTGGGCCAGAAACTAGGAGGGCAGGCCACGGATCAGGGGTGGCTGATCCTGCCAGATGACCGGGTGCTAGTTCCTGAGGCAATTGGTAGGGCCCTCCTTTCTGAAGCACATCAGGCAAGTCACCTGAGTGGAAGCAAACTGGCAGAATTACTGAAGAAAAAGTACCTGATCTGTGGGGTCTACAAAATTGCTCGGGATGTAGCCGCCCAGTGTCTGAATTGCGCCCGAGTAAATGCTAACCCAACCAAGGTGGCCGAGAAGGGCATTCATCAGAGGGGAACTGAACCAGGAGAAGCTTGGGAAGTGGACTTCACTGAGATGCCTCCTGCAAGAGGAGGCTATCGCTATCTCCTTGTTTTCGTTGACACCTTCTCCGGATGGGCAAAAGCCTTCCCCACCAGGAAAGAGAGTCTCTAATAGTAGTGAAACAATTGGTCTCTGAAATTGTCCCCAGGTTTAGATTACCTAGCAGTCTGGGGTCCGACAATGGCCTGGCGTTTATCGCCCAGATATCTCATCAATTGGCAAAAACATTAAAAATTAGATGAAAACTGCATTGTGTATATAGACCACAGAGTTCAGCACAGGTGGAAAAGATAAATAAAAGCTTAAAGAAAATATTGACAAAATATAAAAATAGAGACTGGCGGAGACTAGGTTACTCTCTTACCCTTCAAGCTCCTCCGATCCCGGTGTACTCCTTCTATAGCTGGACTTACACCCTTCGAGATCATCTCTGGGCGACCTCCCCCACTCATCCCCAAGCTGGGGGAGGAGACCCTCGAGGAGATAACTAACGATTATCTCCTTAGATCCTTACAGGGCCTACAGTTAGCCCGGACCCAGACTCAAGCAGCAGTTCAAGAGAGCAGACCAGAAACTCCCAGTACTCGGGCCCGGCCGCCTCTCTGTGATCCTGGTAAATTGGTCTTTATCAAGAAGTTAAACCCAGAAACACTCGCCTCCCTCTGGGATGGGCCTTATACTGTCATTTTGAGCACGCAGACGGCAGTCAAGGTGGCAGGGAAGAACGCCTGGAAGAACGCCTTAATTGTGCTATTCCTGTTCCCCCTGCTTCAGACTGCCTCTTTCAACCCCTGTATGCTTGTACCCTACTGATGGGAGCTAACTAGCATGCTAGATGGAGAGCTAGTTACAAATGTATCCACCCTGGGTGTGCCCATTCTTCAGTGTGATTTGTATAACCTCCTAAGGGCTAATTAAAATAATGACAGACCCCCTGGAGGGTATTTTGGGGGAGGTAGAACAAATGCAAAATGAGGAGGAGTCGAAAGATGAATCAAAAATTTGATTCCCTGTTAAGACTAGTAGGGAATGACAAAGAAAAGTTCTCCGCAGGGGACCTGAAGGCTAAGAAAGGGGCAGCCAGGGTTCATCTGAGCAGAAAGTCCCACTCGCACAAAGTCCCTAACAACCAGCAGAGAAGCCAGATGGTTAATAAATGGTTGGAATGAGATTTGATTTGAACCAAGATTTATGTGAGGTGGGAGTGGGTTTCAAGATTGGGAGCTCGTGTACACCTGTGGCTGAGAAACAATGTACTGAGTAAAACCGCAATGTTTGTTCTGCACCCAAGAAACAGGTTCTTACCCTGAGAAACAGAAACTTGTTGCCTGAGAAGCAGGATCTAGCCGCTAACCGCAAATGTCACAATTCGCATCATAAACCTGGCCCGCTATGCACCAATCCCGCTTTGCCGACTCGCCTTGCTGTGAAAATCCCCTTTGCTTAGATATAAAAGACCCCTGAAGCAGAGCATCAGGGCTCTCCACCCATAATTGGTTTGGTGGGAGCCCGGATCCGAATTCTCCAATAAACTCCTTTTCTCAAAGCTCTGTCTGGTGGTCTCTGTTGGCAGTGAGTCCCTAACATTTCTCTTCTTTTCACAGCTATTTGTTAGTCCTTCGCAGTCAGCCATTTGACTTATTTTCATTTCTTTTCCATGGTGATGGTCTTGATTCCTGTCTCCTGTACTATGTCACGAACCTCATTCCATAGTTCATCAGGCACTCTATCTATCAGATCTAGGCCCTTAAATCTATTTCTCACTTCCACTGTATAATCATAAGGGATTTGATTGAGGCCATATGTGAATGTTCTAGTGGTTTTCCCTACTTTCTTCAATTTAAGTCTGAATTTGGCAATAAGAAGTTCATAATCTGAGTCACAGTCAGCTCCTGGTCTTGTTTTTGTTGACTGTATAGAACTTCTCCATCTTTGGCTGCAAGGAATATAATCAATCTGATTTTGGTCTTGACCATCTGGTGATGTCCATGTGTAGTGTTGTTGGAAGAGGGTGTTTGCTATGACCAGTCCTTTTTTTTTTTTTTGCAAACTCCATTAGTCTTTGCCTGCTTCATTCTGTATTCCAAGGCCCAATTTGCCTGTTACTCAAAGTGTTTCTTGACTTCCTACTTTTGCATTCTATGCCCATATAATGAAAAAGCCTGTATAAAGTCAGCACAAAATGAAAGACATTTGGGACTAAAGATGTAACAGTAACTTCCACCAAAGTCAGGTCATTATATTTACCAGGTTGCAGTGAAGAATTGGAATTGCCACTCTGACACAAGCTTATTTTTGTAACCAAGTTAGAAAGTTAGATGAAAACAGTTAAATCCTGTGTCCCTATGGCCATGTTAGAAATTAACACTAGATAATATGGAGATGAAGGAGTGAGATGAAGGAGTGAGAACCACTGTTTCTCTCTGAGAAAGCTCTTAACTAGGCTTGCTTTAGATTTTAAGGTAGACAGAAAAATTGAAAAAATGAGTATAGATTTAAAATAAACGCACAAAGCATTTGACTTTTATTTTTACTTCTTACTATTAAAATCTCGTTTATTTCACCTTTGTACTGTGCTTCTGGGAAGCGGCTTTTATAACCAATGGTTTTCTTTTTTTAATTTTTATATATTTTAGATTTTTTAATTGAACTATAGTTGATTTGTAC
>SJYC01036717.1:0-18128 GCA_006408675.1 Madoqua kirkii | reverse complement strand
TTTGCTATGACCAGTGCATTTTCTTGGCAAAACTCTATTAGTCTTTGCCCTGCTTCATTCCACATTCCAAGGTCAAATTTGCCTGTTACTCCAGGTGTTTCTTAACCTTCTACTTTAGCATTCCAGTCCCCTATAATGAAAAGGATATATTTTTGGGGTGTTAGTTCTGAAAAATCTTGTAGGTCTTCATAAAACCGTTCAACTTCAGCTTCTTCGGTATTACCAGTTGGGGCATAGACTTGGATAACTTTGATACTGAATGGTTTGCCTTGGAAACGAACAGAGATCATTCTGTCATTTTTGAGATTGCCTCCAAGTTCTGCATTTTGGACTCTTTGTCGACCATAATGGCTACTCCATTTCTTCTGTGGGATTCCTGCCTGCAGTAGTAGATATAATGGTCATCTGAGTTAAATTCACCCATTCCATTCCATTTTAGTTTGCTGATTCCTAGAATGTCAACGTTCACCCTTGCCATCTCTTGTTTGACCACTTCCAATTTGCCTTGATTCATGGACCTGATATTCCTGGTTCCTATGCAATATTGCTCTTTACAGCATTGGATATTGCTTCTATCACCAGTCACATGCACAACTCGGTATTGTTTTTGCTTTGGCTCCATCTCTTCATTCTTTCTGGAGTTATTTTTCCACTGATCTCCAGTAGCATATTGGGCACCTACTGACCTGGGGAGTTCCTCTTTTGGTATCCTATTATTTTGCCTTTTTATACTGTTCATGGGGTTCTTATGGCAAGAATACTGAAGTGGTTTGCCATTCCCTTCTCCAGTGGATCACGTTCCATCGGCCCTCTCCACCATGACCCGGCCGTCTTGGGTTGCCCTGCAGGCATGGCTTGGTTTCATTGAGTTAGACAAGACTGTGGTCCTAGTGTGATTAGATTGACTAGTTTTCTGTGAGTATGGTTTCAGTGTGTCTGCCCTCTGATGCCCTCTTGAAATACCTACCATCTTACTTGGGTTTCTCTTACCTTGGGTGTGGAGTATCTATTCACGGCTGCTCCAGCAAAGCACAGCCGCTGCTCCTTACCTTGAACGAGGGGTATCTCCTTACTGCCACTGTTCTTGACTTTTATTGTGGGATAGCTCCTCTAGGCCCTCCTGTGCCTGTTCAGCCACCGCTCCTCGGGTGGCTCCTCTCAGCTGCTGCCCCTGGTCTTGGGCTCGAGTTTGAGGTGGCTCCTCAAGGTCACCGCCCCTGGCTTCTGGCAAATGGTGGCTCCTCCCAGCTGCCGCCACTGGCCTCAGGCTCCTCAGGGTCACTGCCCCTGGCCTTGGATGCAAGGTGTCTCCTCCCAGCAGCCCCTGATCTTGGACGTGGGGTGTCTCCTCCCGGCCACTGCCCTGACCTCAGATGCTGAGGAGCTCATCTCAGTCGCTGCCCTGACCTCAGACACAGGGTAGCTCCTCTCAGCCATTCCTGTGCCGTCACAGCCTGGCACTCTAGGCTGCTGCCCCTGACCTCAGACATGGGGTAGCTCCTCTCTTCTTGAAGAGATCTCTAGTCTTTCCCATTCTGTTGTTTGCCTCTATTTCTTTGCATTGATCGCTGAGGAAGACTTTCTTATCTCTCCTTGTTATTCTTGGAACTCTCCATTCAGATGCTTATATTTTTCCTTTTCTCCTTTGCTTTTCACTTCCCTTCTTATCACAGCTATTTGTAAGGCTTCCTCAGACAGCCATTTAGCTTTTTTGCATTTCTTTTCCATGGGAATGTTCTTGATCCCTGTCTCCTGTACAATGTCATGAACCTCTGCCCATAATTCTTCAGGCACTCTGTTTATCAGATCTAGTCCCTTAAATCTATTTCTCACTTTCACTGTATAATCATAAGAGATTTGATTGAGGTCATACCTGAATGGTCTAGCTGTTTTCCCTACTTTCTTCAATTTATGTCTGAATTTGGCAATAAGGAGTTCATGATCTGAGCCACAGTCAGCTCCCAATCTTGTTTTTGTGATTCTATACAGCTTCTCCATCTCTGGCTGCGAAGAATATAATCAATTAGACATATATTGAAGTGTGGGCTCAAACAGTATATTATTGGAGTAATGATATCACATAACAATTGATGAAAATTAACAGTACTTTTAAAATTATCAGATTTATTTTATAGATGTCTTACATCAATTTTGTGCAAACACTAAGTGTACATAAATATACTAAACACTAGTAAAGCATGTAGTATATGAATAGCAATTATAAAGAGTTTAGGCCAATAACAGAGTTAGAGGGCAGAATCCCCAATATTGTGGTCAATTCTGTTACCACAGGTAAATTCAAGTGGTTTCCAAGAGCATCCTCAGTTTTGTTAACTCACTAGATAGACTCACAGAGGTCAATGAAAGCTGTTACATCCATTGATAAAGGTTATTGCAAAGAAAGAATACAGATTAAGATAAGCCAGAGTAAGATTCACAGATCAAATCTCAGAGGGTTCTAGCATAGACCTCTCCCCGTTGAGTGAGAACACATTGCTGTCTTACACTGATGTGTGACAATATGCTCAGAATATTGACAACCAGAATAGTTCACCCAAGCTTCAGTGCCCAAAGTTTTATTAATGTTCCATTGCATAGACATGATTGATAGGTTGATTGTGCACATGGCTGATTTCAGTTTCCAGGTTGATTCATATCACATGAACCAAAGCTCCATCTTATGTCACATTTTTAAGACCATTCAGTATGACTCAAAGTCCTTGAGTAAGCCAAAACATGCCTATCACACACAACATTCAGGGCAAGAGAGTAATTTGGAGAAGGTCTTCCTTATACAAATTATATATAATTTTAAATACTTGAAGTATATTAACTCACTAGATACTAATATCTTGAACACTAGAGAAGGTGTGTGTATGCTCAGGCACCATCACCTCAGACTTTTTGCCACCCTGTGGATGGTATTGCACCATGCACCAGGCTTCTCTGTCCATGGGATTCTCCAGGCAAAAATACTGGAGTGGGTTGCAATTTCCTTCTCCAGGGGATCTTTCAGACCCAAGGATAAAATCTGGGCTCCTGCATTTGCAGACAGATTCTTTATCACTGAGCCACATAGGAAGGCCCATCTTGACACTATTTATGATTATATCCATGTAAAAGAAAAGACTGGCTTTCAATCTTACCTTTAGCAGTATATTTTAATATTTCATGTGGTGTTTAGCATTTATAATTAAAAATAAAATGATTATATAAAATAATTTTATAAAAATATTTTATTCTTTCTACTAGAATAAAATACACAAGGAATGATTTGAATCTTTTACCTACTTACTATAATTACACATTTGATAAATATTTTTGTATTGATCATCACAGGCATGATATATATTGATAAAAGTATCAGTTCTGTTCTGTCGCTCAGTTGTGTCCAACTCTGCAACACCATGGACTGCAACACACCAGGCTTCCATGTACACCATCAACTCCCAGAGCTTGCTGAAACTCATGTTCATTGAGTTGGTGATACCATCCAACCATCTCATCCTCTGTCATCCCCTTCTCCTCCTGCCTTCAATCTTTCCCAGCATCAGGGTCTTTTCCAAAGAGTCAGTTCTTTGCAACAAGTGGCCGAAGTATTGGAGTTTCAGCTTCAGCCTTAGTCCTTCCAATGAATATTCAGGACTGATTTCCTTTAGAATGGACTGGTTTGGTCCCCTTGCAGTCTAAGGATGTCTCAAGAATTTTCTCCAACACCAAAGTTCAAAAGAGTCAGTTCTGCACTCAGCTTTCTTCATAGTTCAACTCTCACATCCATACATGACTACTGGAAAAACCATAGCTTTGACTAGATGGAACTTTGCTGGCAAAGTAATGTCTCTGCTTTTTAACATGCTGTCTAGGTTGGTCATTGCTTTTCTTCCAAGGAGCAAGCATCTTTTAATTTCATGGCTGCAACCATATGCAGGGATTTTGGAGCCCCCCAAAATAAAGTCTCACACTGTTTCCATTGTTTCCCCATCTATTTGCCAAGAAGTGATAGGACCAGATGCCATGATCTTAGTTTTCTGATTGTTAACTTTTAAGCCAACTTTTGCACTCTCTTGTTTCACTTTCATCAAGAGGTCTTTATTTCTTCTTCAGTTTCTGCCATAAGTGTGGTATCATCTGCATATCTGAGGGTTTTGATATTTCTCCTGCTATCTTGTTTCCAGCTTGTGCTTCATCCAGCCTGGTATTTTACATGATGTACTCTGCATTGAAATTAAATAAGCAGAGTGACAATATACAGCCTTGACATACTCCTTTCCCAATTTGGAACCAGTCCATCATTCAATATCCAGTTCTAAGTATTGCTTCTTGACCTGCATACAGATTTCTCAGGAGGCAGGTAAGGTGCTCTTTTATTCTTATATCTTGGAGAATTTCCCACAGTTTGTTGTGATCTACAAAAAGTCTTTGGTGTAATCAATAAAGCAGAAATAGATATTTTTTCTGGTACTGTTTTGGTTTTCTGATGACCCAACAGATGTTGGCAATTATATAAAAATATAGCTGCATTTTAATAAAAAGGTCTTTATTATTAAGCTTATGGTATTTCAAAACTGTTTTATTTTATTATAAATTGTCAATAATTGAGTATAACATGATGACAGCTTTTAGTTGCTTTTTTGTTTTGTTTCCATTATTGATTAAAAATTATTTTCAAGGTGAAGAAAAGGCATCTTCTGTTTGCATGTTTCAGAATTCTGGAATACTCTTTTGTTAAACTACTAGATCATATTTCTAAATTTTGTTATATTTTATTCTTTATGTGATATATTCTTCTTTTATTTGCTAGTCTTTTTACTTGTTGTAGCACCTCTGACATGGTACAAAATTTAGAGGTGGAGGTTGAAATATTTAGCCATAAATCTAGTTTTTCCACTCTGCAGTTCTGATAAGAAAATAGTGGAATAGCTTTCTGTGACATTTGCCATTAATTAAAAAGGCTGAGTTAAAAATTCACTGTTCGGCCATCTGTTCATTTTCTTCAAATTAATTTTTCTTAATTTCAGTTTATTTTGTCCTCAACTAAGAGCTTCTTCCTTATAAAAATTTTCCTATAACTCAAATAGCAAAATTTCCCCTGAGAAGTATCTGAAAGAGTGGCATTATTGTATCTCCCATTAAAGGTTTCTAACTCTATTAACATGTAAACTACTTAAGTAAGTCAGATACAAATCCCCATCCTTATTTTGGAATCAGAAAAGTTCTATGGTTCCATAGCATGACATTATATAAGGTTAGGAGATGAGATGTTTTTCTCTTTGCATTTTATTAGAGAAACTTTGGTCATTACTGAAATATCTTTGCACAGTTCTTAATTTCCTCAGTATTTAAGTGCTATATTCTTCTAGTTTTTACTAACAGAACCTTATTACACAATTGGGACTTCATGGATTGTAATGAGTCTGGGGTGTTATCACTGTCTTTATTAATGTTTTGTAATGCATTTGGACTCAATTGCAATGTATCCTCCCTAAATTAATGATTCTAATCCAGTAAGAATTGACCAAGTTCTGAGGCCAGTCAATAAAGGAGTCAGTAATTCATAAAAATGATACTTATTATTAGGACAAGGGAGTGTGTAGGAGACAAAGGAAAAGAGAATAAATGTGAGTGACTTGCTGCCAAGAGTCAGAATTCAGTTCAGTTGTTTATATTTTTAATGTTAAAAAACAATTTAAAGATGAAAATAGGATATTTATTGGATTTATTTTGAAACTCTTGACAAAACTTAAGGAGTCAATCCATACTGAGTTGATGATTTTTTCTTTTTTCTTGAGGAAAAAAAGTAACTTATTCATGTCAAGCTGATGATCATTTTAGTTTAACTTGCAGATACTGTTGTCTACCAAGTCCCTATTTTACTCCTCAGCAAAAAAATGTCATTTGATCACTTTGATTGCAGTTTCATACTGCCTAAAGTACATTCACCTGGCGGCAAAACCCATTTAATAATTGACTGTTTGCTAGAGCTTCTGACATTCACGAGTAACCACTAATTGTTTGGTTTCTGACTAGTTCCCTTCAGGCATTGATGATACAAGGTCTCCCCCATTAGCCTCCTATTTACCCTGACAATTCCACCTCTAGCCAGCAGAGTGCCTAAAACTGTAAATATGATTGTCGACATTTTAAAAATATCTACAAAGCTCCATTAAGTCTTCCTGTAAAAACAGAGGCAGACATCCACATTCTAAAGAATAAAATCAATTATGGAAAATCAAGTGTTCTTCCCCTGCTGCTATGTGACATCAACAACTTCCAGAGCAGAAGCTCTGGCCCCTGGCAACCACCAGAAACAAAGACACCAGGAAGAGTATAAACTTTCCTACTTGACTCATTTTAAAGGCTATCTTAGAGTTCTTCCTTATTTACAGAGAGTTCTTTAAAGTGAAGATATAGCCTGCCCTGTATGACATAAAACAGTTAACTCACTTCAAACTTTTATCATGGCCACTAAATCAAGAAGCACAGGAAAAGTCCAGCAATAAGAACAAAATTGAAACTATTTTATTTTTACATCAGCTCATATTGAATTATTCTGCTGTTCCAACCTGAAACAGAGCTTTTTCAAATAATGTGCCTTTTGGTTGGGGGATGGGGATATTGCTTTCAAACAGTGTCTGGGAAGGTAGGGAAAATAGCTACTGTAATTGTAGCAAATACATCCTGGAGTTTAAATATTTAATGAAATTATTATCTATTCATTATCAGATATCCATGGAAACAGAAGGACTGGGACATAAATCCTGACAGTGCATAACTCCAAGTCTTTAGTGCATTTTTCAACTGTGAAATGCCAGATTACATGACATTTCTGGCAGTAGATTTACATAACAATTATTACTGATTTGCTGCTGCTAAGTCACTTTAGCCATGTCCAACTCTGTGCAACCCCATAAACGGCAGCCCACCAGGCTTCACCATCCCTGGGATTCTCCCAGCAAGAATACTAGAGTGGACTGAAGTTTAAAATAGAGTCTTGTTCTGAGCCTGTAACCACTAACAGCCAAAGAGGGCTTTGTCCAAGTATATGCTCAGAAGCATATAGCACAATCAATTGTAACGAAGCAATTTTTTGTCATTCAACAAAAGGAATAATTTCCTTGCAAATACATGAGATGACAACATTAAATTATTTAAATGTCAAGCAAAAATGTATGGCATTTTAGTTAAATCATTTAAAAATCCCCTTTTGTGCATATAAGATGTTAAAACAATACAGCTAAAATTATTTGGAAATGAATTTAAAATATCTTAAGGTATATCGTAATTATATTTCCCATTTGCACATGACTGATAAGAGTAAGAATTGAATGGAAATTTGACTGTATATATCAAGCTACTTTCAATTTTGTACAAACTTCACTCAAAAACTCTATGTGGATGATACTGCTAATAACCACACTTAAGAGTACTGAATGTTCACTATGTACCAGAAAATATTCTAAGAAGTATACGAACTGATTTTCTAAATTCTAGTAGCTTTACATTAGTTTCTTCATTTCATCTTCAGAATTATTATTATCTTTATTTTATAGATGAGGAAACTTAAAATTCAGATGATAAATAATTTTCCTAATGTCACATTCATAAAGGAAAGTAAAATTAGATAATGAATTTGGTCTACATTCATAGCCATTAAAAATACTGGAGCATTTCTATATTAACATCAGACAATAGTCACAACATTTTCCATTCAGATATATAAAGCAGTTTTCAGAAAAAAAAAATTATGTAGGCAATTTTAAATAGATTATATATAATTATATATTTATTTTTAAATTTATCATATAAATTTATTTCAAATATCATATATATGTTCTGAAACCAATAATTGCTGTATTATCTATTATATATAAATCTCTATATACACACACCATCTACACATATTTATAGACAGAAATATGTGATATAATACGATAGATATCATCCACTGGATCATGGAAAAAGCAAGAGAGTTCCAGAAAAACATCTATTGCTGCTTTACTGACTATGCCAAAGTCTTTGACTGTGTGGATCACAATAAACTGTGGAAAATTCTTCAAGAGATGGGAATACCAGACCACCTGACCTACCTCTTGAGAAATCTGTATGCAGGTCAGGAAGCAACAGTTAGAACTGGACATGGAACAACAGACTGGTTCCAAATAAGAAAAGGAGTACTTCAAGGCTGTATATTGTCACCCTGCTTATTTAACTTCTATGCAGAGTACATCCTGAGAAACACTGGGCTGGAAGAAATACAAGCTGGAATAAAGAATGCTGGGAGAAATCTCAGTAACCTCAGATATGCAGATGACATCACCCTTATAGCAGAAAGTAAAGAGGAGCTAAAGGGCCTCTTAATGAAGGTGAAAGAGGAGAGTGAAAAAGTTGGCTTAAAGCTCAACATTCAGAAAACGAAGATCATGCCATCTGGTCCCATCACTTCATGGGAAATAGATAGGGAAACAGTGGAAAGAGTGTCAGACTTTATTTTTGGGGGCTCCAAAATCACTGCAGATGGTGACTGCAGCCATGAAATTAAAAGACGCTGACTCTTTGGAAGAAAAGTTATGACCAATCTAGATAGCATATTCAAAAGCAGAGACATTAGTTTGCCGACTAAGGTTCGTCTAGTCAAGGCTATGGTTTTTCCTGTGGTCATGTATGGATGTGAGAGTTGGACTGTGAAGAAGGCTGAGCACCAAAGAATTGATGCTTTTGAACTGTGGCATTGGAGAACTCTCTTGAGAGTCCCTTGGGCTGCAAGGAGATCCAACCAGTCCATTCTGAAGGAGATCAGCCCTGGGATTCCTTTGGAAGGAATGATGCTAAAGCTGAAACTTCAGTACTTTGGCACCTCAAGCTAAGAGTTGACTCATTGGAAAAGACTCTGATGCTGGGAGGGATTGGGGGCAGGAAGAGAAGGGGACGACCGAGGATGAGATGGCTGGATGGCGTCACGGACTCCATGGACGTGAGTCTGAGTGAACTCTGGGAGTTGGTGATGAACAGGAAGGCCTGGCGTGCTGTGATTCATGGGTTCGCAAAGAGTGGGACACGACTGAGCGACTGAACTGAACTGAACTGAACTGAACGATAGATGTTTTGAGTGATAGTAAAAATTTAGACTACATGTATCTGTAGTCTTGATTTGTTAAAGGTAAAACAATGCACATTGCCAAGCTGAAAAGTAACCCTTCCCATCTTTCTTTCATATTCCTTGCAACTATTTAGATAATAAACGTTCACAGTAGAAAGAGATACACTGAGATACAGGGAAGTCATAATAAGATTTTAACTTACATAGAATCCTATGATGACTACATAGAATAATCTTGAGTTCAAACTTATCTTAATTAAGTTGAAACTTCTCCTCACAGTCCAAAATATTTTATGACCAGAATCTTGATTTACAAGTTACTAGGAATGAACCAGAATCCTAAATTTAGAAAAAGGGAAATAAGTTCAATATGTGTATATATATGTATGTTAGATTAACCTATTGATGCCTAGATGTATTTATGTATATAACACAATAATCACTTTCCCATATATGAGTCTATGTGAGTTACTGTGTGAGTGTATACACATGAGCAGGTATATTTATTTTCCTTTGTTATAGTATGGCTACATGTGACATCAAGTTATAATTAGCTACCTTCTCAGTGAGTTTTAGAGGAAGAAGTTCAGTTATTTGTTTAGCAGGGAGTGCTCAGCTAGACTGTAAAGAGATTACTGTTGGGATATACTTTTGAATACATGTTTTTAAAAAATGTGCTCTTCTCATACTGATAAAACAATAGAAAAAACACAAGTAGGAAGTAATGCTATGTTTTCCAAAAATATTTTGATAATTAAAAATAAATTTATCTGAAAAAATTAAACAAAAGTGTTTAGTTCAATTCAGTTGCTCAGTCGTTGTCAGACGCTTTGTGACCCCATGGACTGAAGCACACCAGTCCTCCCTGTACAGGACCAACCCCAGGAGTTTACTCAAACTCATGTCCATTGAGTTGATGATGCCATCCAATCATCTCAGCCTCTGTCATCCCTTTCTCCTCCTGCCTTCAATCTTTCCAAGCATCAAGATCTTTTCAAATGACTCAGTTCTTTACATCAAGTGGCCAAAGTATTGGAGCTTCAGCTTCAGCATCAGTTCTTCCAAAGAATATTCAGGACTGATTTCCTTGAGGATTGATGGGTTTGATCTCCTTGCAGTGCAAGGGACTTCCAAGAGTCTTATACAACACCACAGTTCAAAAGCTTCAGTTCTTCAGTGCTTAGCTTTCTTATAGTCCACCTCTCACATCCATACGTGACTACTGGAAAAACCATAGATGGTTGGTTTGACTAGATGGACCATTGTTTGTAAAACAATGTCTCTGCTTTTTCATATGCTATATAGGTTGGTCATAAACTTTTCTTTCAAGGAGTAAGTGTATTTTAATTTCATGGCTGCAGTCACCATGTGCAGTGATTTTGGAGTGCAAAAAATAAAAAGTCCATCACTATATCCACTGTTTCCCCATCTCTTTGCCATGAAGTGATGGGACCAGATGCCATGATCTTAGTTTTCTGAATGTTGAGTGTTAAGCCAACTTTTTCACTCTCCTCTTTCAGTTTCATCAAGAGGCTCTTTAGTTCCTCTTTGCTTTCTGCCAAAAGGGTGGTGTCATCTGCAAATCTGAGGTTATTGTTCTTTCTCCTGGCAATCTTGATTCCAGCTTGTTCTTCTTCCAGCCCAGCGTTCCTTTCTTATGATGTATTCTGCATATAACTTAAATAAGCAGGGTGACAATATACAGCCTTAATGTACTCCTTTCCTGATGTGGAACCAGTCCGTTCCATGTCCGTTCAAACTGTTGTTTTCTGACCTAAATACATATGTCTCAGGAGGCAGGTGAGCTGGTCTGTTCCTCCCATCTCTTGAAGAATTTCCCACAGTTTGTTGTGATCCACACAATCAAAGGCTTTGCATAGTCAATAAAGCAGAAATAGATGTTTTTCTGGAACTGTCTTGCTTTTCCTGTTATCCAATGGATGTTGGCAATTTGATCTCTGGTTCCTCTGCCTTTTCTAAAATAAGCTTGAACATCTGGAAGTTCATGGTTCATGTACTGTTGAAGCCTGGCTTGGAGAATTTTGAGCATTGCTTTACTAGCGTGTGAGTAGACAGCAATTGTGCAATAGTTTAGTTTCAGCATTCTTTGGCATTGCCTTTCTTTGGAATTGAAATGAAAACTGACCTTTTCCAGTCCTGTGGCCACTGCTGAGATTTCCAAATTTGCTGGCATATTGAGTGCAGCACTTTCACAACATCATCTTTTAGGATTTAAAAGAGCTAAACTGGGATTCCATCACCTCCACCAGCTTTGTTCATAATGATGCTTCCTAAGGCCCACTTGACTTCACCTTCCAGGATGTCTGGCACTAGGTTGGTTATCACAACATCATAATTATCTGAGTTGTGAAGATCTTTTTTGTATAGTCCTTCCATGTATTCTTGCCACCTCTTCTTAATATCTTCTGCTTCTATTAGGTCCATACCATTTCTGTCATTTATTGTCACCATCTTTGTATGAAATGTTCCTTTAGTATCTCTGATTTTCTTGAAGAGATCTCTAGACTTTCCCATTCTATTGTATTCCTTTATTTCTTTGCATTGATCACTGAGGAAGGCTTTCTTATGTTTATTTGCTATTCTTCAGAACTCTGCATTCAAACAGGTATATCTTTTGTTTATTCCTTTGCTTTTCTCTTTTCTTTTATTCACAGCTATTTGTAAGTCTTCATCAAACAACCATTTTGCCTTTTCGTATTTCTTTTCTTTGGCGAAGATTTTGATCACTGCCTCCTGTGTAATGTCACGACCCTCTGTCCATAGTTCTTCTGGCACTCTCACTATCAGATCTAATCCCTTTAATCTATTTGCCACTTCCACTGTATAATCATAAGGGATTTGATTTAGGTCATACCCTAATGGTCTAGTCGTTTTCCCTACTTTCTTCAATTTAAGTCTGACTTTGCCAATAAGGGGTTCGTGGCCTATGCCACAGTCAGCTCACGGTCTGTTTTTTTGCTAATTGCATAGAACTTATCCATCTTCAGCTGCAGAGAATATAATAAATCTGATTTTGACACTGACCATCTGATGATGTCCATGTGTAGAGTCTCCTCTTGTATTGTTGGAATTGCACTGAGCTCGAGCGATTGTGGTGAGATGAACTCCACGTCCAAAAACACAGAGAAGCCCCAGCAACAAGGTAGGAGGAGTGAATTCACATTTAGAATCAAACTTCACACCCACCAGCAATGCTCAGAGGGCTCAAACAAACCTTATGTGCACTAGGACCCAGAGACCCCACAGAGACTGAGACAGAACTGTGTTTGAGTGTCTCCTGTGGAGGTACAAATCAGCAGTGGACTGCTGCAGGGGCAGGGGCTCTGGGTGCAGCAGACCTCTGTATGGCATAAGCCCTCTTGGAGGAGGTTGCCGTTAACCCCACCATAGAGCCACCAGCATAGGACTGGGAAAGAAACTCTTGGGCACAAACAGAAAATTGTATGCATCAAGACTCAGGAGAAAGGAGCAGCGACCCCACAAAAAACTCACCCAGACTTGCCCATAAGTGTCTAGGAGTTTCTGGAAGAGGCATGGGTCAGCAGTGGCCTGCTGCAGGGCTGGGGGCATTGAGTGTAGCAGTGCATGCATGGGGCCTTTTGAAGGAGGTCCCCATTATCTTCATTGTAACCATCATAGTTTGCTACTAAGTCACGTCAGTCATGTGTGACTCTGTGCAACTCCATAGACAGCAGACCACCAGGCTCCCGTCCCTGGGATTCTCCAGGAAAGCATACTGGAGTGGGTTGCCATTTCCTTCTCCAGTGCATGAAAGTGAAAAGTGAAAGTGAAGTTGCTCAGTCCTGTCCAACTTTTTGCGAACCCATGGACTGCAGTCTAACAGGCTCCTCCGCCCATGAGATTTCCCAGGCAAGAGTACTAGAGTGGGTTGCCATTGCCTTCTCTGCCATCATAGTTTGGCCAGAGGTAAATAACAGAAAACATAGCCCCATCTGTCAACAGAAAATTAGATTAAAGATTTACTGAACATGGCCCTGCCCACCAGAACAAGACCCAATTTCCTCCTCAGTCAGTCTCTCCCATCAGGAAGCTTCCATAAGCCTTTTACCCTTCTCCATTAGAGGGCAGACACACTGAAAACCACAATCACAGGAAACTAACCAATCTGATCACATGGACCACAACCTTGTCTAACTCAGTGATGCTATTAGCCATGCCATCCATATAAGGCCACCCAAGATGGACGGGTCATGGTGGAGAGTTCTGACAAAACATGGTCCACTGGATAAGGGAATGGCAAACTTCTTCAGTATTCTTGCCTTGAGAACCCCATGAACAGTATGAAAAGGCAAAAAGATAGGACACTGAAAGATGAATTCCCCAGGTCAGTAGGTGCCCAGTATGCTACTGGAGGTAAGTGGAGAAATAACTCCAGAAACAAAAAAAAAAGAAAAGTCAAAGCAAAAACCAAATCCAGCTGTGGGTGTGACTGGTGATGGAAGTAAAGTCTGATGCTGTAAAGAGCGATATAGCATAGGAACCTGGAATGTTAGGTTCATGAATCAAAGCAAATTGGAGGTGGTCAAACAGGAGATGACAAGAGTGAACATCAACATTTTAGGAATCACTGAACTAAAATGGACTGGAATGGGTGAATTTAACTCAGATGACCATTACATCTACTGCTATGGGCAAGAATCCCTTAGAAGAAATGGAGTAGCCTCATAGTCAAAAAAGAGTCCAAAATGCTATACTTGGATGCAAGCTCAAAATGACAGAATTTCTGTTTGTTTCCTTCCAAGGCAAACCATCAGCATCACAATAATCCAAGTCTATCCCCCCGAGCACTAATACTGAAGAAGCTGAAATTGAATGGTTCTATAAATACCTATAAGATCTTCTAGAACCAGCACTCCAAAAAGATGTCCTTTTCATTATAGGGGACTGGAATGCAAAAGTAGGGAATCAAGAAATACCTGGAGTAACAAGCAAATTTGCCCTTGGAGTACAGAATGAAGCAGGGTAAAGGCGTTTAATAGAGTTTTGCCAAGAGAATGCACCGGTCATAGAAAACACCCTTTCCAACAACACAAGATAAAACAAAAATGAAATCAAGGGCAAAGGTCAGAATCATAGTGCCCAGAAGTCTTCCTTGTTATATCTTTCTTCAGAATGTGCTGAGGTAAGTATGTCATAGAGAATGAGTAACAAGCAAATTTGCCCTTGGAGTACAGAATGAAGCAGGGTAAAGGCGTTTAATAGAGTTTTGCCAAGAGAATGCACCGGTCATAGAAAACACCCTTTCCAACAACACAAGATAAAACAAAAATGAAATCAAGGGCAAAGGTCAGAATCATAGTGCCCAGAAGTCTTCCTTGTTATATCTTTCTTCAGAATGTGCTGAGGTAAGTATGTCATAGAGAATGGCAAAACTGAAAGGTCAATACATACATATTAAAACTTGGAATAAAGGAAGCTCTAAATCATTTGGAACCATCTGTTTGTCCCCATGACAGTGGCCTCTGTGGCATTCAAATACAGTTTGCATTCCATTTTCCAAAATTAGAGCACATGGATCTCATTTTATGGACTGCAAGCTGTGAGCACTTCAGTTGGTCTATGCTGGTCAGCTGTTGTGTGCTGCCTGAACCAGTAGTAAATGCTCCAGCAGTGACTATCTCATAAGCTACTGTTTTGGTCATCTATTGCTAAATGGAAAACTATCCAAAACTTAGTGCTGGGAAACAGTAACTTTTATTATGTTCATGGATTCTGTGGGTTGGGAATTTGGGCAGATCCCAGCAGGTATGACTTGTGTCCCAGATTGCATTTACAAAAATAACTAGATTATACCTCCCATTCCACCTTCTCTTCTGCAAGGTAACTTTGCTATGTCCCATCAAGATTTGGAGCCTCGTTCTCATCACGTGCATCTGGGTTGGTCTTATCAACTTAAAGTGGAAGTGATGTTGCATACTTTTCCAAGCTAGGTCAACTACTAAGGCCATATCACTCCCATTTGCTTTTCATGAAGCATTTGTTTTGTGACCAGGGTTTCTTGGAAGATTTTCTCTCAAGACTCATTTGTTGTGCTGTAGGAAGCCCAAAACATGTAAGTAGCTTCATCCTACAGCTCTGGTTGATAGTCACAGTTCAATTCCTACCCTTCTTCTGTCTTATACTCTGGTTAAAGAAAATTTAGTTATTGGAGGAAACCTATTCTGGCATAACACCATTTGTTCCCATGGAGGAGGTTTTGTAGTGTAATTCAGACAAAGAAAGGGAGATATGCTCTTTTTATGAAATGAAGTCAGGGTTATTCTTTTGTCATCAGTAGAATCGGCATTATGTTAATAGGAAAGTTTATCACCTAGATCAATAAGAAAGGTGCTGGAAGAGAGAAATCAGTCCTTGGAGAATGAGCTTTGTTTTAAAATTGTAGTTACTATTGAAATAAATTCAATCGCACCCCTTGAGGAGGAAACTTTGGGATTCCCGTCATGACAGGACTTGTCCCTCACTTCTTTGATGGACAAAGCTCATCTTCCTGCATCCAAGAAAACCAGTATGCTGAATGGAGATACCACCTTTATGGCATCAAACTGAAGGTAGTAGCAGATTCAAGAGGTTGAAACATTTGTAAGAGGTAGGAAGGGCCTGAAGGAAACTGAGATGTGATTATTTAAATGGGAGGAGTTAACAGAACTTAGGAAAGGGAATGCATGGTACAAAGAGGGAAAGCTATAGTCGAAAAAGTGATGGGACATGAGTAGAGAAAAAGGGAAGTGGGAAAGAAGAATAATGCACGTGATGAAACACTTTTCAGGCCTAAGTAACAAGGTGTTGTTCCTAGGAAAGTAGGTAAATTAGGGCAAAGGGCCAGTTTCTCCACTAGTCCTCACTTTCAAATTTTTACAGCATAGAAATATAAGCTTCAGGAATAATCAAACAATAAATTCAACAGCATTATTTACCTTCTGCATGTTATGTGAGCCAGTATTTGAAGTAATTTCAAACATCTCCCCAATTGACGAGTTTAGAAATTTCATCACCAATGACAGTCTATCTGCCGAAACAGATAGGTGAGATACAGTTGTGATTCCCTCACTCACTTCACTCACTTCAGTTGCTCAGTCATGTCCGACTCTTTGTGACCCCATGAATCGCAGCACGCCAGGCCTCCCTGTCCATCACCATCTCCCGGAGTTCACTCAGACTCACATACATCAAGTCCGTGATGCCATCCAGCCATCTCATCCTCTGTCGTCCCCTTCTCCTCCTGCCCCCAATCTCTCCCAGCATCAGAGTCTTTTCCAGTGAGTCAGCTCTTCGCATAAGGTGGCCAAAGTACTGGAGTTTCAGCTTTAGCATCATTCCTTCCAAAGAAATCCCGGGTTGATCTCCTTCAGAATGGACCAGTTGGATCTCCTTTCAGTCCAAGGGACTCTCAAGAGTCTTCTCCAACACCACAGTTCAAAAGCATTAATTTTTTAGTGCTCAGCCTTCTTCACAGTCCAACGCTCACATCCATACATGAGCACAGAAAAAACCATAGCCTTGACTAGATAGTCCTTAGTAGGCAAAGTAATGTCTCTGCTTTTGAATATACCATCTAGGTTGGTCATAACTTTTCTTCCAAGGAACAAGCGTCTTTTAATTTCATGACTACAGTCACCATCCACAGTGATTTTGGAGCCCCCCAAAATAAAGTCTGACACTGTTTCCACTGTTTCCCCATCGATTGCCCTAGTCCCAGAGAATATGCTGTGTGTGTGTGTGTGTGTGTGTGTGTGTGTGTGTGTGTTTGCATGCACACACATGCTAAATCACTTCAAATATGTCTGATATTTTGTGACCCCTTGGACTGTGGCTCACCACGCACTTCAGTCCATGGGATTCCCTAGGCAAGAATATTGGAGTGGGTAGCCATTTCCTTCTCCAGGGTTATCTTTCCAAACCAGGGACTGAACCAGTGTCTCCTGCAGCTCCTCAATTGTACCAGATTCTTTACTGCTGAACCACCAAGGAAGCCCCAGTCCCAGAATATACCTATAACTAAATATTTCTTATGTTGGAATTTTTCAAGGCATCATGACAAAATTGAAGGCTAAGACAGTCATTATACTTACCTGCTTTTGTAGACAGAAAGATACAATCATTGAAAATGAGGTGGACAAGCACTGACAAAATGTTTCTAATCAACCTTTTTTTTTTTTTCCCTTATATTCTATTACCAACTAAATGAATGTGAGCTATTTTGTCTCTTTTAGTCAACTCTGTATCTCTGATTTTGTCTATAAATTGATCATATAGGTTACTCTGATGTGCCTTTTATGTTTAAATTTTCATATTGTTTTATCAAGGCAGGGGTAGCAGAATTTCAAAACCAGCAGTGGTCATATGCCTCCTAGGTGCTGAGCAGACCTCCATGTTACCTGGAAATACCTCCTGAAGCAGCAAATGAACACAACTACTAGGTGTGAAAAGTATCTAATTTTTCAGCTCTTAAAACAAGGTTCACAATGGATATTTAAAATAAATTATGATGAATAACATTTTGTCTCTAATGCACATTCAAATTGTAAAAAGATACACAGCAGTAATCTGTGTGACTAGGTGAATGGCAAATGGACTGTGAATCTCAGCCCTAAATTTCTCCTAGGTCTAGCAATAGTGGGGCAGCACTAATTTGCAAATGTTCTGTAATGTATCAAAATGTATACCATAATATTTTAGAAAAAAAAATACTTAAGGCCTTATTTAGTTATAAATACTAATGTAATGCTTCACTTAGACATTTTGAAAATGATTTTTAATTTATTTTATATGTCCTCTTGATTTCTAAAGGCTATTTATCTTAACAATGTCTTTTCATGGTTTATTTTTTTATAAAATCTATGAGTGAAAATTGAGCTGAAATTTAAAGTTGCAAGTAATTGTATGTCTTTTATAATCCCAGTAACTTATTTACCATTCTTAATCATATTAAGCATTCTTTTCTTTATAAGATAGAATTCTTTTCAGTGGAACCATACACTATAAGTTCATT
>SJYC01036711.1:0-11237 GCA_006408675.1 Madoqua kirkii | reverse complement strand
AAGAAGCTTACCTACTCATTGCCTGGAGGCCAGTGAGTTCACTTCTGCCTTTCCCAATCCCTCACTCCAGAAGCAGTAGCACTTTCTGGAACCATAATGTTTTCTCTCTTTCCCTAGTAGTTGAAAGTTTTCTTTGATAAAAAAAAAAAACAGCCCCCATCTGGGTAGCATTTTTTTCTGGTCTCTAGTAACAATCAATAAGTGCCCAGATGCTCCTGCCACCAAGACACTCTCTCTATTCTCTGGTTTCCCCACCAATCTCTTCACGTGCACCCCGTCAAAAACCTGTAAAAACAGAGTTAGTGAGTGACTGTGAACTCCCTTTATGTCCTAAGGTCACAGTTTCTTTTCTACACTGTCCAGTTAGTCCAGTCTCAGCCTTTAGTGGTTTACTGATGCATCTGAATTCTCCCTTACCTGCTTACGTGACAGCCACGCCTTGCATACTGCCAGATGTGAAAAAGTTTTCTGGTCTTCATCTCCTGTTAGAAAAGCTTGTCATTGTTCCCAAGTCAGTTAACCCGATTGACTTGAAACTTTGGCTCTGTAGTGGACTCAAGAAAACTTACAATTTCTGTATATTTTCCAAATTTTCAGTTTCAATTCAGTCGCTCATTCGTGTCCGACTCTTTGCAACCCCGTGAATCACAGCACGGCAGGTCTCCCTGTCCATCACCAACTCCCAGAGTTCACTCAGACTCATGTCCATCGAGTCAGTGATGCCATCCAGCCATCTCATCCTCTGTCGTCCCCTTCTCCTCCTGTCCTCAATCCCTCCCAGCATCAGTCTCTTCCAATGAGACAACTCTTCCAATGAGGTGGCCAAAGTACTGGAGTTTCAGCTTTAGCATCATTCCTTCCAAAGAAATCCCAGGGCTGATCTCCTTCAGAATTGACAGGTTGGATCTCCTTGCACTCCAAGGGACTCTCAAGAGTCTTCTCCAACACCACAGTTCAAAAGCACCACTTCCTCAGCGCTCAGCCTTCTTCACAGTCCAACTCTCACATCCATACATGACCACAGGAAAAACCATAGCCTTGACTAGATGGACCTTATTTGGCAAAGTAACGTCTCTGCTTTTGAATATGCTGTCTAGGTTGGTCATAACTTTTCTTCCAAGGAGTAAGCGTCTTTTAATTTTATGGCTGCAGTTACCATCTGCAGTGATCCAAGTTTTACTTGTAGTGTAAACATTTCACGTGTAAATTTCTACATCTTAAATGAACGCAGAATTCACAACATGCACTTTAAATAATCAATAAACTCATTTCCTACTAGGATACTGCCTACTTCAGTACCTGATCTTCCATGCCACTTTGGGAAAGGAGTTTTTCTCACATATTTCTACTCAGGTCCCCTCCTCTCTGTTTGGTCTATTGGAAATTGGTTGAGGACAATGTATATTAGGACCATCTAACATTTACTGCTACTACCTTCCACTGGTATGTAAGAAATTGAAATTGTACGAATGTGTGTGTAGGTGTTCGAATTCGAAAAGAATAAAATTTTTAAGAATGATTGAGTGCACTTTTGGGGTAAGATTATTGAATTGAACTAGTATAATTTTAACATGACTGAGCGACTTTCCTTTCACTTTTCACTTTCATGCATTGGAGAAGGAAATGGAAAACCACTCCAGTGTTCTTGCCTGGAGAATCCCAGGGATGGGGGAGCCTGTGGGCTGCCATCTATGGGGTCGCACAGAGTCGGACACGACTGAAGTGACTTAGCAACAGCAGTAGTGTCATTTTAAAAGAAAGAGAAGATAAGTAACACTGTGTAGTGGAGTTTAACTGGAGCCGACTATACAGAGTGAAGTTAGCCAGAAAGAAAAACACCAATACAGTATACTGACACATATATATGGAATTTAGAAAGATAGTAATGATGACCCTGTAAGTGAGACAACATAAGAGACACAGAGGTATAGAACGGACTTTTGGCTTCTGAGGGAGAGGGAGAGGGTGGGAAGATTTGGGAGAATGGCACTGAAACATGTATACTATCATATAAGAAATGAAGTGCCAGTCTAAGTTCAATACAGGATACAGGTTGCTTGGGGCTGGTGTACGTGATGACCTGGGGAGATGATGTGGGGTGGGAGGTGGGAGGGAGCTTCAGCATTGGGAGATCATGTACACCTGTGGCTGATTCATGTCAGTGTACGGCAAAACCAATACAGTATTGTAAAATAGAATAAAGTATTTTTTTAAAAAAGTGGAAAAACTATAATGATATTCTGGAGATCTGAATCTTCAAATTGCTACCCTGGGATATCAATTTCTATATCACAAAACCTACATTTGAATAATTTTGGGGGTTTGTATAACAATTACATGGGCTAATATTCCAGCCTTACTTATTTTCTTCTTCCCTGTGGTCAGAATTCTGCTAATGAAATAGTAAGTGCTCTAAAAGTGCTCTAAATAGTAAGTGTCAGTACTGGTTGAAAAGCATTAAAAAATTCATTTTAAATGGGAGAAAAATGTGTTTTTAAAACTGTTGTTTATGTTTAATTGTAAACAGTTTTTCTTAATTACTGAAGATTTCAAACAGATTTATTGAAACAAAATTCACCATGTTTATAGGAAAACTCATTTGTTGACCTCAATTGCAATTAGGATCAACTGAAAAATGTATGTAAAATAAAATTAAAATAGTTACTTATGCTATGTATTTCAAAGTTTATAGTCTGCAAAATAAGTTAATCTGCTTAGCTCATCTTCCATTCTGTATAATAGAATTTTAACTGATCATTTCTACCAAGTATCCAAATGTCAGGGAAAATAAAAATATCAGTTAATCTATCACTAAATCATTATCTAAAATATCAAATAAAAAAGTGTAATATGAGTAAGATACTGTTTAACATGCTTCAATTCTACTTAATTAATTAATCACACATTAAATTCTTCCAAGAAGTGAAGTGTTCTTTGTAGTAGTAGGAAAGGTAAATATTATCTCCTCTTGGAAATAAAACATATCTAAAAGATATGAGAGACATTAGAATGTTAGATTTCAACAACTTTCACAGTGACTATTGCTAAGTAAGAATGTGAGGATGTTCCTTCAGGAAAAGAAATAAACAAACTTCATCTGGCTCGGGGGAAGCCTGGGAATCTCTTCTGCTTTCAGCCCACAGTATTCTTCTCCTCTGATCCCATCTCACAGTGATTTGATAGGAGGATAAGTTAAAGCTCTATGTCTCCCACCATACCTCGCCCCCCCCCCCAAAAAAAAGAAAGAAAAAAACTGCTTCTTGGTCAGGATTTGTTTCAAAAAAGACTAGAGGTCTGTTATTATTATTATTACAAGAAACCCTTTCCCACTCAAAACCTTTCATAGTGGTAGGTTTATAAAGAAGAAGAACAGCAGGAATTCAGAGACTGTCTTAAATCCAAGGTCTAGGCTCACAAAGTCTCTGTAAGACTGAGGCTCTGCTAGGAAAACTGAAGGCCCACCTGATCAAGTACCAAGTAGAACAATCAAGTACCAAGCAGTAGCCTACAGCTCTGAGAGGTGCCAAGAGTGTGAGGAAAAACCCTTCTGTGATTAACACAAGATTCCAGAGATTCCTAAGAGTAGAGTACAAGAAACACAGAGGAAAACTTTTCACATACCCAAGAACCACACTAAGTAAAAGGTAAGAGCAATCTACATATATCAATGGAAAGCATAACCATCCAAGAAATAGATTCACGAAAATATGCAAACTAATTCATGATGAAGATACATAGGAGCCGTTTTCTTTTTAATTGATTAGAAAAAGGATAGTTTTTCAACAAGCAGTACAGGAACAATTGAATAACCCTTTGCAGAATGAGAACTTTGACACATATTTCACATACATAAATTTTAGCATAAAATGAATCACAGGGCTAAATAATACAAAATTATCAAATGTCTTTGGGGATACATATTGGGAGATCTGACTGTGGTACTGACTTAGACAAAGGTTTTTTAGAGAAAAATCAAAAGCTGAATGTATAAAGAAATGATAAATTAGACTTCATCAAAATTAACCATGTTTTGTCTGTAAAAGATACTGTTCAGTGACACTGTAGGCCACAACGATGAGAGAAAATATTTGCAAACAAAACTCAACTATAAGAAAAAAAATAATTCGATAAAAAATAAACAAAGTACCCGTACAGACACTATACCAAAGTAGACAGGTGGATGGCATATAAGATGTTCAACGTCATTACTCATTAAACAAAAATTAATCACTGCATAATCACTAGAATGTTCTAAATTTTTAAAAGATGGAAAATACCAAATTTGGGGAAAATGAGCAGCAGAATAAAATCTCAGTGGGAATGGAAAATGATATAGTCAACTTGAAAAATAGTATGGTCATTTCTTATATATTTAAATGTATGCTTATTATATATCATAGCAATTTTACTCATATATTTAGTAAAGTGAACAGGAAACAGGTTTGCATAAAAATATTTATATAAATGCTTAGGACACATTTGTACTTGAGAAGGATGCATTTCTGCTTTTGGATAGAAAGTCCTATATATGTGTGTGTGTATATATATACATGTATATCTGTTAGGTCCCTTTATTCTCAATATGTAAAGCAAATATTGACAGATTTGAAGAGAAATCAACAACTACATAGAGTAAGAGACTCCAATACATTGTTTTTTGATAATGGGTAGAACATCTAGCCAACAATCTGTCTTTCCTTATAAGAGCAATAATTGCTTTCATGAGGACTGCATCCTCATGACTGAATTACCTCCCAAAGGTCTTACCTTCTAATATCATCATATGGGGGATGGGTGAAATTTCAACATTCAGATTTTGAAGTACACAAACATTTAAGCATAACACTGTTCTAGTCTTGAAAATATGGCTCAATTGAATATGCAAAATCCAAAAAAAATATTAAATCTCTCAGTTCAGTTCAGTCACTCAGTCATGTTCGACTCTTTGCAACCCCATGAATCGCAGCACGTCAGGCCTCCCTGTCCATCACCAACTCCCAGAGTTCACTCAGACTCGTGTCTATCGAGTCAGTGATGCCATTCAGCCATCTCATCCTCTTTTGTCCCCTTCTCCTCCTGCCCCCAATTCCTCCCAGCATCAGAGTCTTTTCCAATGAATCAACTCTTCGCATGAGGTAGCCAAAGTACTGGAGTTTCAGCTTTAGCATCATTCCTTCCAAAGAAATCCCAGGGCTGATCTCCTTCAGAATTGACTGGTTGGATCTCCTTGCACTCCAAGGGACTTTCAAGAGTCTTCTCCAACACCACAGTTCAAAAGCATCAATTCTTCAGTGCTCAGCCTTCTTCACAGTCCAACTCTCACATCCATACATGACCACAGGAAAAACCATAGCCTTGACTAGACTGTCAGCAAAGTAATGTCTCTGCTTTTGAATATGCTATCTAGGTTGGTCATAACTTTTCTTCCAAAGAGTAAGCGTCTTTTAATTTCATGGCTGCAATCACCATCTGCAATGATTTTGGAGCCCCCCAAAATAAAGTCTGACACTGTTTCCACTGTTTCCCCATTTAGTTTTCTGAATGTTGAGCCTTAAGCCAAGTTTTTCACTCTCCTCTTTTCTAATGGTCCTTTAAAAAATAGATTCTTTCTTGCAGGTGCCTTTAAAGATTTGTTTACTAACATTTTAAGTCTGGGAAATTTTAGAAAGCACGAGTACTGAAATCAGAGAAGGCAATGGCACCCCACTCCAGTACTCTTGCCTGGAAAATCCCGTGGTAGGAGGAGCCTGGTGGGCTGCAGTCCATGGGGTTGTGAAGAGTCAGACACGACTGAGCGACTTCACTTTCACTTTTAACTCATGCATTGGAGAAGGAAATGGCAACCCACTCTAGTGTTCTTGCCTGGAGAATCCCAGGGATGGCAGAACCTGGTGGGCTGCCCTCTATGGGGTTGCACAGAGTTGGACACGACTGAAGCGACTGATCAGCAGCAGCAGCAACAGTACTGAAATAGATGTATTCATTGTAAGACTGTTTGATAATGAGCAGTTTGAGAGTTCTGTTACTCATTGGCCAAGTCATAAAGCTCATTTTACCTGAATGAGAATGAAATTGTTGGGGGAGTGTGTAATTTCCTCAGTTCTGTCTCACTGTAGCAAATATTTGAAGCAACAGATGGACCAGTGTTAGAGCTCAGTTTTATTGGCAAGCAAAAGAAAATATGTTCTCAAGGTGTGAGGGTGGACTGACCCAAAAGACGGGAAGAGAAGGCCCCAGCTCAATTTTGGCTTTTCTTTCTATATGTTTTTTTTTCTCCTTTCCCTGGACCAGACCTATGTAATTTGGGCTATCCAGGAGGGCTGTTTGTTTTACCTGGGGCCCTCACTCTGGTCCTCGGGCCTTCCTTTGTTCTATTTTTACGAGCTTTCCTCTTCTTTGTCTTTTCAGTTCAGTTCAGTTGCTCAGTCGTCTCCGACTCTTTGTGACCCCATGAATCACAGCACGCCAGGCCTCCCTGTCTATCACCAACTCCCAGAGTTCACTCAGACTCACATCTTTGCCTTTTAGCCACTGCCATTTTGGACTCCTTTTTCCTATTCTAACTGCCTAACAAAATCAACTAGGGATTTCATTGTTCACATATAAAGTAAGTTGTAGTAATTGAGAAATAATTTAAAACATTTAATTATCCTTTAATGAAAAGAACTTAGAGAGACCATTTTTATCAAACATTTATTCCAATTTATGTCTCATGCAAACTACAATATGTCAATTTTTAATAGTGTGTAACCATAAATCATAATAATTGTAACGTTATGTAAAGCCAACTTGATGGAATATAGCATTGCAATGAAATTTAGGAACACAGGAATTTAGAAAGAAAAATATTCTGTCACTTTGAGTACTATTGTGTGTATGTGTGTGTATGTGTGTGTGTAAGAGGTGTAAGTGATATGCCCAATGGGCAAGTTGCCTTGTCTTTGTTACTTCTTTAAAATGAACTGCGTGGACATGGTACTAAGATCTTTCCCAGTTATAAAACTGACAGATCCAGTGCTTCTCTTGTGACACCTCAGTAAATTTCACTAAGTGAACATTGAAAGCTCTAATTAAGGCAGAGATAATTAGGATCAAATTAGAATCCTTTCCTTCTAAATTCCCCAAAGTCTTATTCTGCATAACAATAGTAAAACTATTTCAAGGATATTGACTTCTTTGGTAATGACATTATCCTAATACAAGGTATTTTATATGTAAAATCAGGTCATTTTCTCCTTCACTTCTCTGAAATATTTGTAGCTTCTAAGATGGTATTTTGGGACCAAACTGAACTACAGGCTGCTCTGAATACATAAAGTACCTAATTCAGAGAGATACCTAACCTGATTTCAGTTTCTGTTTAACTGTTATTCTGGTCTATATTTTGGAAATGCCATAAATGAATTTACACTTAGTTTAATTTTCAGTTCAGTTCAGTCACCCAGTTGTGTTCAACACTTTGCGACCCCATGGACGGCAGCATGCCAGACTTTCCCCTCCATCACCAACTGCCAGAGTCTACCCAAACCCATGTCCCTTGAGTCGGTAATGCCATCCAGACACCTCATCCTCTCTTGCCACCTTCTCTTCCTGCCTTCAATCTTTCCCACCATCCAGGTCTTTTAAAATGAATCAGCTTTTCACATCAGGTGGCCAAAGTATTGGAGTTTTAGCTTTAACATCAGTTCTTCCAACGAGTATTCAGGACTGATTTTCTTTAGGATAGACTGGTTGAATATGCATGCAGTGTAAGGGACTCTCAAGAGTTTTCTCCAACACCATGGATCAAAAGAATCAGTTCTTCAGTGCTCAGCTTTCTTCACAGTCCAACTCTCACATACACACATAACTACTGGAAAAAGCATAGCCTTGGCTAGACGGACCTTTCTTGACAAAGCAATGCCTCTGCTTTTGGATATGCTATCGAGGTTGGTCATAACTTTTCTCCCAAGGAGTAAATGTCTTTTAATTTCATGGCTGCAATCACCATCTGCAGTGATTTTGGACACCCCCTCCCCCCAAGAAAAATAATAAAGGCTGCCACTGTTTCCACTTTTCTTCATCTATTTGCATTAAGTGATGGGACTGGATGCCAGGATCTTAGTTTTCCTAATGTTGAGCATTAAGCCATCTTTTGCACTCTCCTCTTTTACTTTCATCAAGCGGATCTTCAGCTCTTCTTCATTTTCTGCCTTTAGGGTGGTATCATTTGCATACCTGAGGTTATTGAGATTTCTCCTGGCAATCATGAATCCAGCTCGTGCTTCATACTGCCCAGCATTTCTCATGATGTACTCTGCATAAAAGTTAAATAAGCATGGTGAAAATACACAGCCTCGACGTACTTCTTTTCCTATTTGGAACCAGTCTATTCCATATCCAGTTCTAACTTTTGCTTCCTGATCTGCATGCAGGGTTCTCAAAAGGCAGATCAGGTGGGCTGGTATTCCCATCTCTTGAAGAATTTTCCACAGTTTGTTGTGATCCACACAGTCAAGGGCATTGGCATAATCAATAAAGCAGAAATAGATGTTTTTTCTGGACCTTTCTTGTTTTTTTCCATGATCCAGTGGATGTTGACAATTCGATCTCTAATTCCTCTGCCTTTTCTAAAACCAGTTTGAACATCTGGAAGTTTACGGTTTACTTATTGCTGAAGCCTGGCTTGGAGAATTTTGAGCATTACTTTACTAGTATGTGAGATGAATGCAATTGTGCAGTAGTTTGAACATTCATTGACATTGCCTTTCTTAGGGATTGGAATGAAAAGTGACCATTTCCAGTCCTGTGGCTACTGCTGAGTTTTCCAAATTTGCTTGCACGAGTTCAGCACTTTCACAGCACCATCTTTTAGGATTTGCAATAGCTCAATCGGATTTCCATCATTTACACTAGCTTTGTCTATATTCATGCTTCCTAAGGCCCATACTCCCTCCCTCCCTCCCTTCCTTTCTCTTTGGCTCAATATCAGATTTTTTTTTTCAGTTTTGATATATAATTGATATGAAACACTATGTAAGTCTGAGGAGTACAGCATGATGCTTTGACTTACATGTGTCATGAAATGATTACTACAGTAAGTTTAGTGAATATTCATCATCTCGTGTAGATGCAAAATTAAAGAAATAGAAGATACTTTTTTTCCTTATGACTCTCTTAACAACCACAATTTTAATTGTACCTATCATCTTGTACACTGCCTCCCTTGGACTTAGTTTATCTCATAACTGAAAGTTTGTACCTTTTGACTGCCTTCATCCACTTTCTCCACCCACTCCTCCCCACTCTTTGCTACCTCTGGTAACCGTAAATCTGTTCTAGCTCTATTAGTTTGTTTATTTTTTAAGTATAATTTGCTACAACATTATGTTAGTTCCTGTTACACAATGTAGTGATTTAATATTTTTATATATTTCAAAATGATCATCAGGATAAGTCTAGTTAACATTTGTCACCATACGGTGATATTGTCTAATTAGTGACTGTATTACCTAGACTGCACATTTCATACTCGTGATTCATTTATTTTACAACTAGAAGCGTGTATCTTTGAAAATTTTTTTAGATTTATTTCATTGAAGTATAGTTGATTTACAGTGTTAATTTCTGCTGTACAGCAACATGATTCAGTTTTACACATATATACATACTTACTCTTTTCCATTATAGTTTATCATAGGATGTTGAATATAGTTCCCCGTGCTATACAGTACGACCTCATTGTTTATCTGTTCTCTATATACTAATCTGCATCTGCTCATCCATCAGCCCCCACCCCCAGAGCCTCTTGACAACCACAAGTCTGTTGGCTGTGTCTGTGAGTCTGTTTTTGTTTTGTAGGTAAGTTCATTTGTGTCATATTCTAGATTCCACATAAATGATAGCATATGGTATATTTTTCTCTTTCTGACTTAGGAAGTTTGTATCTCTTAATCTCCCTCACCTGTTTGTCTCCTACCCTCACCTCCTCCCCTCCGGCAAACACCCATTTCTTCTCTCTATTATGACTCTGTTTCTGTTTTGTTGTGTTTGTTCATTTGTTTTGTTTTTTAAGTTCCACATGTAAGTGAAATCATACACTGTTTGTCTTGCTCTGTCTAACTTATTTCACTTAGTATAATGTCCTCTAGGTCTATTCATGCTGTTGCAAATGGCAAGATTTCATTTTTTTTCATGGCTGAGTAATGTTCCCGTTGTATGTAGGTATATGTGTGTGTGTGTGTGTGTAATGTTCCACTGTATGTGTGTATGTATGTATATGTGTGTATACACATATTTTCTTCACCCATTCATCCCATGGGCACTTGGGTTGTTTCCATATCTTGTCAGTTGTAGATAATGCTGCAGTGAACATTGTTGTTGTTCAGTCACCCAATTGTGTCCAATTTTTTGTGACCCGTGGACTACAGCACACGAGGCCTCCCTGTCCCTCACCATCTCCCGAAGTTTGCCCAAATTTGTGTCCATTGTATTGGTGATGCCATCCAACCATCTCATCCTCTAATACCTCTTCTCTTTCTGCCCTCAATCTTCCCCAACATCAGGGACTTCCCAGTGAGTTGGCTGTTTGCATCAGATGAACAAAATACTGTAGCTTCAGCTTTAGCATCAGTCCTTCCAAGGAATATTCAGGGTTGATTTGCCTTGAGATTGACTGGTTTGATCTCATTGCTGTCCAAGGAACTTTCAGGAGCCTTCTCCAGCACCACAGTTGGAAGGCATCAGTTCTTTGGTGCTCTGCCTGCTTTACAGTTCAGTTTTCACAACCATACGTGACCAATGGGAACATAGAATGCATATATCTTTTCAAGTTAGTGTTTCTTTTTCTTCAGATAAATACCCAGGAGTGGAATTGATGGATTCTATGGTAGTTCTGTTTTTAATTTTGGGGGGAATCTCCATACTGTTTTCCACAGTGGCTGCACCAGTTTACGTTCCCACCAACACTGCGAAAGGATTTGTTTTTCTCTACATCCTTGCCAACACTTGTTGTTATTTTTTTTTTTAATGTTCACTTATTTTTGGCTGTGCTGGGTCATCCTCTGATTGTTGTGTGGGCTTTCTGTAGTTGCAGCGAGTGGGGGCACTTCTCTAGTTGTGGCGTGCAGCTTCCTGTTGCAGAGGCTTTTCCTGCTGTTGAACGCAGGCTCTAGGGCTTGTGGGCCCCGTAGTCGCTGCTCCCAGAGTGTGGCACACAGGTGCAGTGGTTGTGGCACACAGGCTTAGTTGTCCTGTGT
>SJYC01036710.1:0-26884 GCA_006408675.1 Madoqua kirkii | reverse complement strand
TTGCAGAGGCTTTTCCTGCTGTTGAACGCAGGCTCTAGGGCTTGTGGGCCCCGTAGTCGCTGCTCCCAGACTGTGGCACACAGGTGCAGTGGTTGTGGCACACAGGCTTAGTTGTCCTGTGTCATGTGGGATCTTCCTGGATCAGGGATTGGACCTGCGTCTCCTGCATTGGCAGACAGCTTCTTTGCCACCAGGGAAGCCCTTGTTGTCTTTTTGATAACGGCCATTCTGACAGGTGTAAGGTAATATCTTATTGTGGTTTTGATTTGCATTTCCCTGATGTTGAGCATCTCTTCATTTCTCTGTTGGACGTCTATATGTTTTCTTTGGAAAAATGTCTATTCATATCTTCTTCCCATTTTTTAATCAGGTTGTTTTTTTTTTCAGGATTGAGTTGCATGAGTTCTTTGTGTATTTTGAATATTAATCCCTTATCAGATACATCTTTGCAAAAACTTTTTCCTATTCAGTAGGTGGCCTTTCCTTTCTTAAGGTGTTAATATCTTTCTTAAACGTTTGATAGAATTCAACAGTGAAGTCATTCTTAGCGCAAAGATTTTCAGCTATGTAGTTTTTTTAATCATATAAGAATATTCTAGATATTATTTCTTATTGAGTGAACTTTTCTGGTTTGTCTTTTAAGGAAATTTGTCCATTTGATCTAAATTATTGAATTTATTTATATAAATTCATTCATAAAATTTCCCTATTATTCTTTGAATGTTGATAAGTTTTACAGTTATATCTTTTCTTTCATTCGAGATACTGGTGTTTGAGGTTGTCTCCAATTTCTGCTTTTTAATCATTCCACCTAGAAATTCTTTAATTTTATTGACCTTCTCAAATAACCAGCTTTTGGTTTCTTTACTGATTTGTGGTTTTCTGTTTTATTCATTTGTATTCTAATTTCCTCCCTTCTGCTAGTTTTAGTTTTAATATTCTCTCCTTTTTCTAGTTTGGATTTTAGGTCATTGATTTGAGGCACGTCTTTTTTTCTTTTCCCCTGTGCTCAATCTTAGTCAAATACCATGAATTTCGGTATGTTGTATTTTCATGTTTTTTGAAGTCAGGGTATTATCTAATTTTCCTTATTAAATTTTAACTCATGGATTATTTAGAATTGTATTTATTAATTTCTGAATGTTTTGAAAGAGATATATTTCCAGATACAGCTCTGTATTGATCATTTATTTAGTTTCTTTGTTTTGGACAGCGTATACACTTTTATGATTTCTTTCATTTTAGTGTATTTAGGTTTGTTTTAATGGCTCAGAATGTGGTCTATTTTAGTGAATGTTCAGTATGTAAAAGAATACATGTCCAGTTGTTGAGTGAAGTGTTTTATAAATGTTAATTAGCTCAACTTGTCTGGTAGAATTTCTGAGGTTTCTGTAGTCTTACTGATATTTTCTTTTTGAGGTGGGGGGAGGTCTACTTGTTCTATTAGTCACAGAGAGGGGTGTTGAAGTGTACAGCTGTTAACTATGAATTTGGTATTTATTTCTGTTAAGTTTCCTTTCACATTTTGAAGCTCTGTTATTAGGGAGATATGCATTTAGGATTCTTATATCTTCTTAATATTTCATATTCTTATATCTTCCTAATATTTTATATTTTATTTCTTCTTGATCTTTTGACTCTTTCTCATAATAAAAATTTCTTCTTTGTCTCTAGTTTTAGTCATTATTTTCAAGTCCACTTTGACATTAATATACTAATTCTAAGTTTCTTTTGATTATGTTATGGCACATATTTTTTCCATCCTTTTACTGTTAAGTAATTAATGTTGCTGCTGCTAAGTCACTTCAGTCGTGTCTGACTCTGTGCGACCCCGTCGACGGCAGCCCACCAGGCTCCCCCGTCCCTGGGATTCTCCAGGCAAGAACACTGGAGTGGGTTGCCATGTCCTTCTCCAATGCATGAAAGTGAAAAGTGAAAG
This sequence comes from Madoqua kirkii, assembly GCA_006408675.1. Classification (NCBI taxonomy): domain Eukaryota; kingdom Metazoa; phylum Chordata; class Mammalia; order Artiodactyla; family Bovidae; genus Madoqua; species Madoqua kirkii. Next base: position 24,945 of record SJYC01036710.1, on the reverse strand, counting down.
TGAAGTCGCTCAGTCGTGTCCAACTCTTTGCAACCCCATGGACTGCAGCCTACCAGGCTCCTCTATCCATGGGATTTTCCAGGCAAGAGTACTGGAGTGGGGTGCCATTGCCTTCTCCATAAGGCTTTATATTTAAAGATTTTTGTGTTTTTTTTTTATATAAACACATTTTTATGTATTTCTATATATAAAAATATAGACTCTGCTGAATTTTGATTTTATCTAATCCAATCTGACAGTCTTTTCCTTTTAATTAAAGTTTTTATGCCATTTCCAATTAATATGATGGAATTTCCAGTTATTGATGAGGTTGGATTTAAACCTACCATGTTGTATTTGTTTTATATTTGTATTTATCCCACTGTTCTTTTAAATTATCTTTTACTGTTTTGGCCAGGGAAGTCCCACATCATTCTTTTTTACTGACCAGTTTTGTTCAGTACATTTTCAGGTGTGTGTTATATAACAGTATATTACCACATGTAATTTAGAAATTAACATGTATATGTAGTGGGTATATAATGTTCAACAGTTCTGCTGATCAGAGTGTATAGTCAGTTGTTTGGAAACTACTGCTTTAGAGGGTAAGAACTAAGAATTCTGACATTTGAAGTAGAATTTGCCACTTGCGATTTGATTTCATGACAGCACAGTTTGCATGATTGACTTTATTGCACTGGGAAACCTCATTTACACACTGCACATTTTATTTTAAAAAATGTAAAAAACATTAATTAGATTTATATGCTTAAAAGGTCAAGCAGTCTTCGTGAACTGTTTTGGATTTTAAAATCTTTTCTTTTTTATAAATGAAAATCTCCCTTTTTTTCTTTTTTTAAGGACTGTGAGGACCTGGGAAGTTGAAAATCCAAAGAAGCAAAAAAGTGTGTTTAAACCGCGGACAATGCAGGGTAAAAAAGTAATTCCTACCACATGCACATATAGTAGAGATGGAAACCTCATAGCAGCTGCTTGCCAGAATGGAAGCATACAGATCTGGGACCGAAATTTGACAGTAAGTCAAGGATATTTAAGTCCTCTTTTCTGAGAAGAAAGCCACCTTAGAAAGACAAACATCATGTTAAAATATTATGAAGGTCAATTTCCTGAGTTTAGCCCTAATTTAAACTTCAGTGTTAGTTGATAAAACACTGGGCCTCTGCAGTAAACAGCATTTTAGCAAACATTCCAACTCAGTATTTTCCAATTGTATTAGATTTTGTTTTTGACATAAACTCAATCTTTTGGTATAAAACGTAAAAAATATAGTATAGTTTATTTTATGACATTTCAATATAGTTGGATTTGAAAGTAAAGAATTTGACAGTGATGTAAAACAAGACTAAGCAGAGAACTGGAAATACCCTTTAAAATAGGTGAGAAAACCATGAAATAACCAGGGTGATCCATAAGTTGTTGAGCAGTTACTTCTGTAGTAATTTAAATAATAGTTTGACATTCCATGACATTCCATTTGAATAAGTTTCAGATTTTTTTTCAGTTTTAAGTCATTATTAGAATAAAATAAAATTTGGAATTTAAGGGGTCATAGAATTCTATAACCACAGAAAGAATGAATAAAATAATGAATAGTCTCTGGCTAATTCTAAAAAAAAAAAATAGTTTTTTTGCTGCATCACGTGTCATGTGGATCTTCATTTCCCAACCACTGTGCCCCCTGCAGTGGAAGTGTGGAGTCTTAACCACTGCAGGGACTAAATAGTCTGAAGGCAAAGGATTTTAAGCAGAGGAACAACATAATCAGCTTTAAGATGATCAGAGATAGACTTCCCTAAGAAATAGTCACCCAAATCCTGAGATTTGCATGCAGCATTCAGATGGGGAGTAATTTGGGGAACTGAACCTGTAAGAGAGTGACAGGGAGGAGGGGGGAAGAAGGGGGTGTTGAGGAGCCAGGCAGTTTCATCCTAGGCTGCAACTGACCCCATGCAGAGTTTGGGAGCTGAAATGGCCATTCAAGGTGATCACATCTTTTTGTTTTTAAATTTTTTTTGCCATGCCCCATGATATGTGGGGTCTCGGTTCCCTGACCAGGGGTCAAACCTGCACCTTCTGCATTGGAAGCATGGAGTCTTAGTCCCACCAGGTGGCCAGACCTCCTTACTCACAATAAGAAGTCATGGGATGTGAGCTGTCCTCAAGGAAAAGTCTAGGCTTGAGCAAGGCTGATTTCTGCAGGTGAGGGCAATTCCTGGTGAAGGACACAGCTGGGAGCCACCCCCAACCCGCATATCTGGCAGCTGGATAAGCATCTCCGTCCTGAAGAAGGAGCTAAGTGATGTGTCACAGAATCCACTACAGGGTTTTTTGCTTCAGTTCAGTTCAGTTGCTCAGTCTTGTCCGACTCTTTATGACCCCATGGACCGCAGCACGCCAGACCTCCCTGTCCATCACCAACTCCCGGAGTTTACCCAAGCCCATGTCCATTGAGTCAGTGATGCCATCCAACCATCTCATCCTCTGTCGTCCCCTCCTCCTGCCTTCAATCTTTCCCAGCATCAGGATCTTTTCAAATGAGTCAGCTCTTCACATCAGGTGGACAAAGTATTGGAGTTTTAGCTTCAGTCTTTCCAGTAAACACGCAGGACTGATCTCCTTTAGGATGGACTGGTTGGATCTCCTTGCAGTCCAAGGGACTCTCAAGAGTCTTCTCCAACACCACAGTTCAAAAGCATCAGTTCTTTGGTGCTTAGCTTTCTTTATAGTCCAATTCTCATATCCATACTTGACTACTGGAAAAACCATAGCCTTGACAAGACGGACCTTTGTTGGCAAAGTAATATCTCTCCTTTTTAATATGCTGTCTATGGGCTTTTAAAAGTTGAAATATAGTTGATTTACAATGTTGTTTTAATTTCAGTTGTTACAGCAAAGTAATTCAGAAACATTTATTCCAATTTATGTCTCATGCAAACTACAATATGTCAATTTTTAATAGTGTGTAACCATAAATCATAATAATTGTAACGTTATGTAAAGCCAACTTGATGGAATATAGCATTGCAATGAAATTTAGGAACACAGGAATTTAGAAAGAAAAATATTCTGTCACTTTGAGTACTATTGTGTGTATGTGTGTGTATGTGTGTGTGTAAGAGGTGTAAGTGATATGCCCAATGGGCAAGTTGCCTTGTCTTTGTTACTTCTTTAAAATGAACTGCGTGGACATGGTACTAAGATCTTTCGCAGTTATAAAACTGACAGATCCAGTGCTTCTCTTGTGACACCTCAGTAAATTTCACTAAGTGAACATTGAAAGCTCTAATTAAGGCAGAGATAATTAGGATCAAATTAGAATCCTTTCCTTCTAAATTCCCCAAAGTCTTATTCTGCATAACAATAGTAAAACTATTTCAAGGATATTGACTTCTTTGGTAATGACATTATCCTAATACAAGGTATTTTATATGTAAAATCAGGTCATTTTCTCCTTCACTTCTCTGAAATTTTTGTAGCTTCTAAGATGGTATTTTGGGACCAAACTGAACTACAGGCTGCTCTGAATACATAAAGTACCTAATTCAGAGAGATACCTAACCTGATTTCAGTTTCTGTTTAACTGTTATTCTGGTCTATATTTTGGAAATGCCATAAATGAATTTACACTTAGTTTAATTTTCAGTTCAGTTCAGTCACCCAGTTGTGTTCAACACTTTGCGACCCCATGGACGGCAGCATGCCAGACTTTCCCCTCCATCACCAACTGCCAGAGTCTACCCAAACCCATGTCCCTTGAGTCGGTAATGCCATCCAGACACCTCATCCTCTCTTGCCACCTTCTCTTCCTGCCTTCAATCTTTCCCACCATCCAGGTCTTTTAAAATGAATCAGCTTTTCACATCAGGTGGCCAAAGTATTGGAGTTTTAGCTTTAACATCAGTTCTTCCAACGAGTATTCAGGACTGTTTTCTTTAGGATAGACTGGTTGAATATGCATGCAGTGTAAGGGACTCTCAAGAGTTTTCTCCAACACCATGGATCAAAAGAATCAGTTCTTCAGTGCTCAGCTTTCTTCACAGTCCAACTCTCACATACACACATAACTACTGGAAAAAGCATAGCCTTGGCTAGACGGACCTTTCTTGACAAAGCAATGCCTCTGCTTTTGGATATGCTATCGAGGTTGGTCATAACTTTTCTCCCAAGGAGTAAATGTCTTTTAATTTCATGGCTGCAATCACCATCTGCAGTGATTTTGGACACCCCCTCCCCCCAAGAAAAATAATAAAGGCTGCCACTGTTTCCACTTTTCTTCATCTATTTGCATTAAGTGATGGGACTGGATGCCAGGATCTTAGTTTTCCTAATGTTGAGCATTAAGCCATCTTTTGCACTCTCCTCTTTTACTTTCATCAAGCGGATCTTCAGCTCTTCTTCATTTTCTGCCTTTAGGGTGGTATCATTTGCATACCTGAGGTTATTGAGATTTCTCCTGGCAATCATGAATCCAGCTCGTGCTTCATACTGCCCAGCATTTCTCATGATGTACTCTGCATAAAAGTTAAATAAGCATGGTGAAAATACACAGCCTCGACGTACTTCTTTTCCTATTTGGAACCAGTCTATTCCATATCCAGTTCTAACTTTTGCTTCCTGATCTGCATGCAGGGTTCTCAAAAGGCAGATCAGGTGGGCTGGTATTCCCATCTCTTGAAGAATTTTCCACAGTTTGTTGTGATCCACACAGTCAAGGGCATTGGCATAATCAATAAAGCAGAAATAGATGTTTTTTCTGGACCTTTCTTGTTTTTTTCCATGATCCAGTGGATGTTGACAATTCGATCTCTAATTCCTCTGCCTTTTCTAAAACCAGTTTGAACATCTGGAAGTTTACGGTTTACTTATTGCTGAAGCCTGGCTTGGAGAATTTTGAGCATTACTTTACTAGTATGTGAGATGAATGCAATTGTGCAGTAGTTTGAACATTCATTGACATTGCCTTTCTTAGGGATTGAAATGAAAAGTGACCATTTCCAGTCCTGTGGCTACTGCTGAGTTTTCCAAATTTGCTTGCACGAGTTCAGCACTTTCACAGCACCATCTTTTAGGATTTGCAATAGCTCAATCGGATTTCCATCATTTACACTAGCTTTGTCTATATTCATGCTTCCTAAGGCCCATTTGATCTCACATTCCAGGATGTCTGGCTCTCGGTGACTGATCACACCATCTTGATTATCTGGGTCATGAAGATAATTTTTGTACAGTTCTCCTGGGTGTTTTTGCCACCTCTTCTTAATAACTTCTGCTTCTGTTAGGCCCGTACCATCTCTGTCCTTTATTGTGCCCATCTTTGCATGAAATATTCCCTTGGTATCTCTAACTTTCTTGAAGAGATCTCTAGTTTTTCCCATTCTCTTGTTTTCTTCTATTTCTTTGGATTGATCATGGAGGAAGGCTTTCTTATCTCATGATGCTATTCTTTGAAACTCTACATTCTTTGGAATTCTGTTTAATTTTAGAAAATAATAAATTTACAAAATATAGTATCCTCTCCCACACGTATATACTCTGACTGTGATGTGTGCATGCATGCTCAGTCTCTTCAGTGGTGTCTCACTCTTTGGGATCCCCATGGACTCTAGTCCACCAAACTACTCTATCCTTGGTATTCACCAGAGAAGAATATTAGAATGCCGTGCCCTCCTCCAGGAGATCTTGCTGACCCTGCTTCGAATCCACATCTCCTGCATCACAGGAGGATTTTTTAGCACTGATCCTCTTAGCAAGTTCCTCTCTGACTTCAATAGCTGGCCTCTGCTTTATTAATTTTAGGTAGAGTTCTTCCTGACTGACTGTAGCCTACCAGGCTCCTCTGTCCATGGAATTTTCCAGACAAGAGTACTGGAGTGGGTTGCCATTTCCTTCTCCAGGGGATCTTCCTGACCCAGGAATTGAATCCAGGTTTTCCACATTGTAGGCAGATGCTTTACCCTCTGAGCCACCAGGGAAGTCCTTGGACCCTAATCTCCCTTTTCTTAGAGCATTTACTTTCAAAACTTAACAGCTATAAATTCTTTCTTTCCTCCTTTGAGATGTAAATCTTTTTATAGCTCTTCTCAGTTTTACAACCCAGAAACATATTTGTCAGTGACCTAGCAGCCATCCTAAAAAATGGTCATCAGGAAAGATGGGGTCCACATCTCCCAGTGACTGTGGGAGGATAGTGGTCTAACTTCTAAAAGTTCTAATTAGCAAACACAGTTGGCCTAATCATATTGACTAACCTCTCCTGGTAAGCTGCAGTCCATGGGGTCGCTGAGAGTTGGACAGGACAGAGTGACTTCACTTTCACTTTCAACCTCCCCATTACTATCCTCTAATAAATTTCCATTAACTCATCTCAGCACTTAAAAAATCTCCTGAACTTCATCTCTTGGAAATTGAGTTTAATCTCTATGCCCTATTGCCATTTTCTTAATCCCTATTGTAAAAGTTTTGAATAAATTCTTCCTTGCCTGTTTAACATGTGTGGTATAGATTTTTTCCTCACAATTTCAGAGTTGGGGGGGGGGACACTATATGTTAAATCTCAACTTGCCATAGAAAGGTAAAATCCAATTAATAAAAAAGTAATATGTTTCAGTTCTGAGAAAAGTGATGATATAAAGTATGATTCCAAACTTGAAACATTCCTAACTAGGTGTATTAGTACAATTTCTCTAAGTAGGTAATGCTATACAATATATGTTTACACACAAGAAGTTGTTATTTATATGCTTCCTGAATAGCTTAGTTATTCTTCATTAAATTACTAGTTAGATTGTTAGTAAAAGAATCTGCCTACAATGCAGAAGACCCCAGTTCCATTCCTGGATTGGGAAGATATCCTGGAGAAGAAATAGGCTACCCACTTCAGTACTCATGGGTATCTCTGGTAGCTCAGACAGTAAAGAATACACCTGCAATGCGGGAGACCTGGGTTTGATCCCTGAATTGGGAAGATCCCTTGGAAGAAAGCACGGCAACCCATTCCAGTATTCTTGCCTGGAGAATCCCCATGGGCAGAGGTGCCTGTTGAGCTACAGTCCATGGGGTCACAAAGAGTCAGAGATGACTTAAGTAAGTACATATATATTTCTTATTAGTCTTATTGCATGGTCTGTTATTGAAGTTATGATCAAATGAATAAGTTATATTTTTGAGCTTTTAAAGCATTCTTTGTAAAAAATAAGGAGAAACTCAGAGATTTGGGAAGGAAATAATAAATAAAACTGCTGGAGTCCAGCTCCAGCAGCCAGGGAAAGGATTGGGAAGATATCCTGGAGAAGAAATAGGCTACCCACTTCAGTACTCATGGGTATCTCTGGTAGCTCAGACAGTAAAGAATACACCTGCAATGCGGGAGACCTGGGTTTGATCCCTGAATTGGGAAGATCCCTTGGAAGAAAGCACGGCAACCCATTCCAGTATTCTTGCCTGGAGAATCCCCATGGGCAGAGGTGCCTGTTGAGCTACAGTCCATGGGGTCACAAAGAGTCGGACACTACTAAGCACAGCACAGTTGTTATTTATATTAGAAAATATATGATAAAATATATTAGAAAATATATGATAAAATATAAATATACATAATTATTTATATATTCTATCATATATACTGTATGTTATATATATACGAATATGAGCAATTTATTTTAAAGTTCCCACGTTTTTTCTCTCTTACTTCATAGAGCAATAATATAACTACTCAAGCAAGCTGACTATTTTAAACAACAACAGCTCACTAAGGATATATTTTTGTATATACGGTAGCATTAGTGGTAAAGAACACACCCGCCAATGCAGAAGAAATGAGAGAAGCAGGTTTGATCCCTGGGCCAGGAAGATCCCCTGGATCCATTGGAAAATCTCATGGACAGTGTAGCCTGATGAGCTACAGTCCATGGGGTCACAAAGAGTCAGAGATGACTTAAGTAAGTACATATATATTTCTTATTAGTCTTATTGCATGGTCTGTTATTGAAGTTATGATCAAATGAATAAGTTATATTTTTGAGCTTTTAAAGCATTCTTTGTAAAAAATAAGGAGAAACTCAGAGATTTGGGAAGGAAATAATAAATAAAACTGCTGGAGTCCAGCTCCAGCAGCCAGGGAATCAGACTGAAGGGGTGAGCAGTGTCGGTGGACGATGATGTAGCCCCTGACTCATAGTGCGGAACGACATGTTTATTTCAAGCTTCAGATTTTCTTTTATACTTTAACAAAAGCATTAGGTCAGAGGTTTGACATTTTTAGTTTCCCCCACCCAGATTTATTGTCTACAGAAATCACTGTGGCCCTACAGAGTTCCTGCTTCAAGGATTCTCTTGGAATCAGCTTTACTATCTATTGTCTACTTCCTCTTATGTGTCCTATACTTAACTTGTGATTACATTGTAACTCATGCTACATTCTTCAGTTTATTTCTTATCTTTCTAAATCCTGTTTGCCCCTAACATCTTAAGATCACTATCTCCTAAAAAGGCTTCTAGCTATTCTTAATTATTCCTAAACCCTAAACTCAGCAACACTAGTGGCTTAGATGGTAAAGCATCTGTACAATGCAGGAGACCCAGTTTTGATCCCTGGGTTGGGAAGATCCCCTGGAGAAGGAAATGGCAGCCCACTCCAGTATTCTTGCCTGGAAAATCCCATGGACCACGGAGCTTGGTAGCTTACCTTCCATGGGGTAGCAAAGAGTCAGACACGACTGAGCGACTTCACTTTCACTTTCAAGCTCAGCTCAGTTCAGTTCAGTCGTGTCCTATTCTTTGCGACCCCATGAATTGCAGCAAGGCAGGCCTCCCTCATGTTCATCGAGTCAGTGATGCCATCCTGCCATCTCATTCTCTGTTGTCCCTTTCTCCTCCTGCCTCCAATCCTTCCCAGCATCAGACTCTTTTCCAATGAGTCAACTCTTCGCATGAGGTGGCCAAAGTACTGGAGTTTCAGCCTCAGCATCATTCCTTCCAAAGAAATCCCAGGGCTGATCTCATTTAGAATGGACTGGTTGGATCTCCTTGCAGTCCAAGGGACTCTCAAGAGTCTTCTCCAACACCACAGTTCAAAAGCATCAATTCTTTGGCGCTCAGCCTTCTTCATAGTCCAACTCTCACATCCATACATGACCACAGGAAAAACCATAGCCTTGACTAGACGGACCTTCATTGACAAAGTAATGTCTCTGCTTTTGAATATACTATCTAGGTTGGTCATAACTTTTCTTCCAAGGAGTCTTTTAATTTCATGGCTGCAGTCACCATCTGCAGTCACTTTGGAGCCCCCCAAAATAAAATCTGACACTGTTCCCACTGTTTCTCCATCTATTTCCCATGAAGCAAACTTCTTTCACCAGAAACATTCCCCTCACAAACAGGTCTCAGATAACAATCCTTCCCATGACCTCAAGCTGCATCCTGCATGCTCATCCTGGGACATTCTTCGTAAAAATCCTTGAACAAATGGCAATGGTTGCTTTATAGATTATTTTCTGGGCACAACTGCAAAAGGCTTTGTGCTTTCTCATGCTTCTCTCAAGCACCTTAACATTCTTTCCAGCCAATTCAACAGAAGAAAGGAAAGAACAAGTCAGAATCACAAGAGCTAACCCCTTCATCTCGGGACCTTGAGGAGAGGGGGTTGAGACCATGCCTCCATTTTGTCAGTAATGCCTAATGAGGCTTCTGACATAAAACAAAAGAAAATAAAGTAGATCAGAGTAGTTGTTTTATGAAGAAATCTTGAAGAAAAAAAAAATATTGAAGGAGTGAAGTCAAACAAGTGGCTTTGATTAGAAAGTGTACTTCTACATTTATGTAAGGGGTTCATCTAGGCTCCTTAGAGCTGTTATTTTATGGGTACTTTGGCATAATATCATGCGGATGAAGCCAAATCCCTTTTGAATTATTTTATTATTCATTTAATGTCTTATTTACAATACCTGTCATATCTCATCAATGTGTGGAGATGGTGACAGCTAGGAGAAGGCAATGACACCCAACTCCAGTACTCTTGCCTGGAAAATCTCATGGGCAGAGGAGCCTGGTAGGCTGCAGTCCATGGGGCTGCTAAGAGTCGGACATGACTGAGTGACTTCACTTTCACTTTCGTGCATTGGAGAAGCAAATGGCAACTTACTCCAGTGTTCTTGCCTGGAGAATCCCATGGACAGAGGAGACTGGTGGGCTGCTGTCTATGGGGTCACACAGAGTTGGACACGACTGAAGTGACTTGGCAGCAGTAGCAATATTTAAGAGGATGCATCTGAGATATTGAAAGAGAAACTATCTACCCATCATTGAACTGAAAGAGAAATTACTTACAAGAAAGAAAGTGTTCATTAAATTTTTCCTTGTATATTGAGTCTTAATTGTGGATAATATTCAGTAACTGACTCTTGAAAAGTAGTTATATAGTTAAGGTTTCATGAACACCATTTTCCCACCTAATTGAAAAACTGCTTGAATTTTGTGTGTGTGTGTGTTTTCTTTGTTTTTCACTCAATTCTATTGGATAATTCAGGTAAAAATCATAGATAATATCATGTGTTTCCACTTGGTAAAAACAAAGTCTTTTTTAAATGTCTCATAGCAGATAGGACAAATCTCTTTGAAGGGATGAGTTATGTAGAGATCATATTTGTTTCAACAAATGACTTGTTATTGAATGCCTATTTTCTTCTCAGAAGAATAGACTGATATTTAACCACAGGAGCACTGGATATATTGGTATTACTCACTGACAAATATATGAAATCTGTTTCCAGCTTTTCATAGAAGAATTGTACTTCAGTTGACCCCATTTTAGTTGCTCAGTCATGTCCAACTCTTTGAGACCCCATGAATTGCAGCATGCCAGGCCTCCCTGTTCATCAACAATTCCCAGAGTTCACTCAGATTCATGTCCATCAAGTCAGTGATGCCATCCAGCCATCTCATCCTCGGTCATCCCCTTCTCCTCCTGCCCCTAATCCCTCCCAGCATCAGAGTCTTTTCCAATGAGTCAACTCTTTGCATGAGGTGGCCAAAGTACTGGAGTTTCAGCCTTAGCATCATTCCTTCCAAAGAAATCCCAGGGCTGATCTCCTTTAGAATGAACTGGTTGTATCTCTTTGCGGTCCAAGGGACTCTCAAGAGTCTTTTCCAACACCACAGTTCAAAAGCATCAATTCTTCTTAGGAACTCCTAATTATACAATATGTCAGCTAAGAGCTATGGAATAACAACCTAAAGGCTTTCTTTCAAACTATTACTTCCATTTATTTTTAAAGTGATATTATTTATTGTATGAGAGTAGATATCCATAGCATTTAAAACTAAAGGAAATTTTCAAACATTGAAAAATCTGAGAACCTATCCTAAGTGCTGTGTATTGGTCAAGCAAATGAGAATTCTAGTGGATGGGGGAATGAGTGTAAGAAATACAAAATTAGTGTCTATACATGAAGAGATGGACTACAAAGACAATTTGAAGTATGTGAAAACATATTTAATGTATGCTAAGAGATTATGAAAATAGATGGAGAAACAGTGGAAACAGTGTCAGACTTTATTTTGGGGGGCTCCAAAATTACTGCAGATAGTAACTGCAGCCATTAAATTAAAAGACGCTTACTCCTTGGAAGGAAAGTTATGACCAATCTAGATAGCATATTAAAAAGCAGAGACATTACTTTGCCAACAAAGGTCCATCTAGTCAAGGCTATGATTTTTCCAGTAATCATGTATGGATGTGAGAGCTGGACTGTGAAGAAGGCTGAGCGCTGAAGAACTGATGCTTTTGAAATGTGGTGTTGGAGAAGACTCTCGAGAGTCTCTTGGACTGCAAGAGATCCAACCAGTCCATTCTGAAGATCGGTCCTGGAATTTTTTTTGGAAGGAATGATGCTAAAGCTGAAACTTCGGTACTTTGGCCACCTCATGCGAAGAGTTGACTTATTGGAAAAGAGTCTGATGCTGGGAAGGACTGGGGACAGGAGAAGAAGGGGACGACAGGGGATGATATGACTAGAGGGCATCACTGACTTGATGGACGTGAGTCTGAGTGAACTCTGCGAGTTGGTGGTGGACAGCGAGGCCTGGTGTGCTGTGATTCATGGGGTCGCAAAGAGTAGAACACAACTGAGTGACTGAACTGAAGAGATTAGGATGGACATATTTTGCTCAGTAAAAGAAGTAGTTTGGTATACGACAGATGATGCAAAGGATGGATTGCAAAGAATTCATGAAAATGGATACAGAGCATTTGAAAGGTAAATTTTGAGGATTGTGAATTTCTGGTTAAAATGTTCATTTTGTCTGTTTTTTGTTTTTGTTTGTTTGTTTGTTTGTTTGTTTGTTTTTTACCATCATGGTATTTTACATTATTCCTTATTTGGAAATTATTAATAGTATTTCTTCACTTTTTTCCCTCTATATTCCAAATGTTACAAAGTTGACAAAGTTGTTAAATAACAAAAGTTTATTTTAATGTATTTTATTACACCTTTGTAATAAAGCACAATTATTAGTGTCATATCTCCTTTTCTGTAAGTAAGGGTAGAGTGAGAAAACACCATGGCTTTTAGAATCAGATCTACCTGGCTTATATGACTGCAAAGATTCTTGCCTCACCAATCTAGTGAGGTTGATTTAATCTTTCTAATTTCTAAATATTAATAATATCAATATATTATAATATTAGTTTTTATTGTAGCAAAGTTGCTTTACAATGTTGTGTTAGTTTCTGTGGTGGTGGTTTAGTCATTGTCATACCCAACTCTTTGCAACCCCAGGGACTGTACATCCCACCAGGCTTCTTGGTCCTTGGTATTTTTCAGGTAAGAATACTGGGGTAGGTTGTCATTTCATTCTCCAGAGGATCCTCCTGACCCAGGGATTGAGCCTAGGTCTCCTGCATTACAGGTAGTTTCCTGCACTGCTGTCAGATTCTTGACTGACTGAGCCACCACCTGGGAAGCTGAATCAGCTATATGTGTACATTTATCTCTTCTTTTTGGATTTCCTTCAAATTTAGGTCACCACAGAGCACTGAGTAGAGTTCCCTGTGCTCAACAGTAGGTTCTCATTAGTGATCTATTTTACATATAGTATCAATAGTGTATATATGTCAGTTCCAATCTCCCAATTCATCCCACACCCTTCCTTTCCCCCTCCATATCCATGTTTGATTTCTAGGTCTGTCTCTATTTTTGCTTTGCAAACAAGATTATCTATACTATTTTCCAAGATTTCACATATACAGATTAATATACAGCATTTATTTTTTCCTTTCTGACTTACTTCACTGTGTATGGCAATCTCCAGGTCCATCAGTGTCTCCACAAATGATCCAATTTCATTCTTTTTTATGGCTGAGAATTATCCCATTGCATATGTATACACCACATCTTTTTTATCCATTCCTTTGCGGATGGATATTTAGGTTGCTTCCATGTCCTAGGTATTGTAAATAGTGTTGCTATGAACACTGTGGTGCATGTGAATTTTTCAATTATGGTTTTCTCTTAGTATATTGTTATTAGTGAAGATGGTATGTATTTCTACAGCAGAAGTGAAGTGAAGTGAAGTCACTCAGTCGTGTCTGACCCTCAGCGACCCCATGGATTGCAGACTTCCAGGATCCTCCATCCATGGGATTTTCCAGGCAAGAGTGCTGGAGTGGATTGCCATTTCCTTCTCCAGGGGATCTTCTCAACCCAGGAATCGAACCCAGGTCTCCCACACTGCAGGCAGACGCTGTACCGTCAGAGCCACCAGGGAAGCCCCTACAGCAGAAGAGATGATCAATAAATTGAAGCTATAGCCGCCCTTTGTTTGTTAGGGAATAATAGGATTAGTGATTATGGTACCATACACTTAAGGATGGTTGTGGTCTTCGGTAAAATCTTTATAGTTTTATGTTAATTACTCTTCAAAAGAAGGTTAAGGACATTTTACATATATCCATGTATTGGAATTTCTATGCAAGCAATTTAGGGTATTTTAATTCTTCTCAAAACAGCACATATTCAATTGTCTTATTTCCTTAAAGGAAGAAGTAAGTTAATGCATATTTTCACTGAACTTCCTTAAAATATCTAGCAGGCGAATATTGCTTCTTTATCCCTCTGGTTTGTCCCAATGTGCTGATGCTCTATTTGCCCATGTTAATTTTTTCAACCTTGATTTTTAAAGAGAAATATTGTCCTAATGGTACTATTTCTTTTTTTTTTTAATTTTATCTGTCAAATTAAGTTTACCCATCCTTATTTTTCTAAAAACAACAAATATCTAGTATATCATAGTTTTTGTGGGTCATATATCTGGGTTTTTCAAGTGGTTGCATATAAGCTCTTGGTTGCATTGGAATCATCTTAAGGCTTGACAGGAAGGATCTACTTTTCAGCTTATTTGTGGAGCCTGGTGGCAGCCCTCGACAAGTCTGTTATGCTTTTTTCATAACCACTGCATCACTGAATAGAAACAATTGAGCTTTATTTTCTATTCTAGAAAAAATAATCCACATTCTTGAATTTATAACAGACACTACTGTTTAGCTGTTCAATATCTGTTCCTAAATTTATTTCTTCTAGCTACATTTTGGCTACTTGTGCATCCTTGGCCAAAGGATGATAAGTGGAAGTCTGATTCTGTGTTCCTAGCAAACCCTTACTTTCTTGACATAGATGTCATTCTACCTTCATCTTCCTTCTTACTATTAGGCATGTATTGATGGGAGCAATAAATCATCAGTTCTGACAGCTCAGAACTCTTCAATCAATCAAGCTGAAAACATGCCTTTCTGATATATACGTATATATTATATTGATTCTATTTCTCTGGAGAATTCTAATACAATAAGGATCATCTAAGGATCAACTAATACAACATAGTATGAGTTCTAGTCCCAAACATCTTCATTTTTATTTTCTGTTTGCCTTGATCAGGTTATGGAAACTAACTTCAAGTTGATAAAATGCAGTTACTCTAAAAATAAATTTCAGTTTTGATCTTGCCAATGACATTCATCCTTTCCTCTCACATCAGTCTCTTTGCCATAGTGCATATATCTGAATGTAATATGTACTACAGATGCATATTTCACTCCTGAGGCAAGAGTGAAAGCTAAAGCACTCTTCTGATAGAATGTTTGGAACTATAGTTCATCGTAACTTCAACCTTACCACCCTTCTGCACTCTGAGTCACTCGATATATCTCCTTGGACCTAAGGTAGACATCTAGATTCTTCTGTAGTTAAGACGTAGCATGATTGAAGATTTCTGCCATAAAGGAACTCCTTACACTGGTTACATATCAGCCCTATTTTAAGGAAGTTTGAATGTGTGAAATACGGAGAAACTCAGTAGACAGTGGTAGGATATAGAATGATGACGTGAAATGAGATGGTAGCAAGCAGAACCCATGGTGAATTAGAAGTGGTATAATCATAAAGGGGCAAAAAAGAGCTATAGGTGACCAAAATGGTGATTCATTAAGTTTAGTTTGTATCACAGAATGGAATTTTAATTTTCTATGTGGTGTGACTGTACAATCATTGATAGAGTTTCTTTTTTTATTTACTTCCTCATACATCCTTACAGTGTTTCCCTGAATGTATTAGCTTGTTTATGTTTCTACAGTCTGAAAAATTTTAAGTAATGCAGTCCGTGAGAACAAATACTTTTATTCTGACTTGGATTTAACATTTTTCCAGATGATGATTCTACTGAGGTCAAATCCTAGGTCAGAATTGAGTTTTTGCAAGATAGAAAATAGAGTTGACTATTTTTGTTGTTTGCACTATCTGCTTCTGTGTTGAGTAATATTTGTTTGTTATCTTTTAACAAATGCTCTATTTGAAACTCTAAGCAAAACCACAGTGGTTTTTTTTTTTTTTTTTTTTTTTTTTTTGTTTTAAAAAAGATAGTAGTTTTATGGTATATTTTGTTTACAGAAAAGATTTAACATTTTTCCAGATGATGATTCTACTGAGGTCAAATCCTAGGTCAGAATTGAGTTTTTGCAAGATAGAAAATAGAGTTGACTATTTTTGTTGTTTGCACTATCTGCTTCTGTGTTGAGTAATATTTGTTTGTTATCTTTTAACAAATGCTCTATTTGAAACTCTAAGCAAAACCACAGTGGTTTTTTTTTTTTTTTTTTTTTTTTACTGTATTTGAAACAGAAAATACAGTCAAGCTTTGGTTAGTAGCACTGACTTTTCTTCCTTGGTTGATGTAGCTATCATTACATGAGAATTCAGATACACAGTTTAACCAAAGCAAATGGTAAAATATTCCTCAGGTCTGTCATCTTATATCATCCTCTAAATGCAAGTCCCTCCTGTGACCTGTCTCTACCCCTCTCTCCTCCCTTTGCTGTTCTGTATTTCTTCCCTTCTGATTTAATTTCTCACTATAGGCTTTCTTACCAACACATTCCATTATGCCATCTGGAACACCACTGTACTATTGAAAACAAAACAAAACAACATACAATTACATGGCATCATCATATTCACAGAGTGTTTTCTACTCCTTGCCTTAAATAAAATATTTCTCTGCTATAAGTGTACCATCACCCTTACAAACAGTTTGAGTGAGTGAAGATTCTTTCCTTACGTGTATACAGAGGGATCAGAGATGATGGGGATGGGGGGAGAATAGAAATTTCAGCTTTTTTTCTGATTGTTTCTACTTCTTCAAAAGTATTCTCTTTCACCGGGTGACCAACCATCACTGTTTGTCTGGAATTGTTCTTATTTTAATAATGAAAGTCTTGCACCCTGAGAAGTCCCTCAGTCACACGCAAACCTAAAAGTTCAGCATCCTAGATTTTCTAGTAATGTCACCTTACATTCCTCCTGTAAACATAATTCCTTCTTCCATGGGACAACACAGTCAAATATGGCATATATTTCTACTGCTTGAGTGAAACTATGTAAATTTTTAAAGTCCTCCCATTTGATGAAGTACTCGCCTTTCCAGGTTTATAAGACAAAGTTCACTTCATGTTTTTTCCCTGTCTTTCTTGAAAATTGGCAAGCACTTTACGATTTCTCTGACTCCATGTATACTTAAATGGTTGTGTTTCCCATAAGCTTTGTACTTTACTTCTTAGTCCTCTCATTCTATATATTCTTTATGGGTGGAGCCACTTTACCATTTGGATTTAATAATCAGTTATATCCTAATGATTGCTAAATCTGTTTCACATTTTATTTTTTCAACTTACCTGTTATCTGCCAGAAATCTCCACTAGAAGTTATACACTCACATTGTTATGCCTCAGATTAATTCAAATCCTTTTATTGTTCTTCTATTTCTTGTTTTTAGTGGGAAATATAAGCATATACTCAAAGTGAAAGTGAAAGCTGCTCAGTTGTGTCCGACTTTTTGCTACCCTGTGGACTATATGGTGCATGGAATTCTCCAGAACAGAATACTGGAGTGGGTTGCCTTTCCCTTCTCAGGGATCTCCCAACTCAGGGATCGAACCCAGGTCTCCTGCATTGCAAGTGACTTCTCTACCAGCTGAGCCACAAGGGAAGCCCAAGCATATAATCAAAGACTTATGCAAAATCCATTCATCTTCCTTACAGCTAGCATCTCCACTCTCTTACTCTAGACAATATCTTGTTAGAAATATTCCATCTCATTGCTACATTTTTTTAATATTCCATGCCTTTTCATATACTTTATTAACCAAACTAAAGGTAACTGAAAGCAAAAGAAGAAGCTAATCAGACAAAACAATGGAATACGAAGTGTATCAGCTGAGATCTTCTATGGTCTTGGTGTTAGTTGATCTCTAATGGTCTTTGTGTTAATTGAGGTTTGCAAAAAAAAAAAAAAAAAGGCAGAATCATCAGAAAACTAGCTGTGTGTTTGTGAGTCTCTGTGTGTGTGTGTGTGCGTGGAGAGGGACAGGGAGACAGTCACAGAGGTAGCGTTTTAAAATTGGGTGGCTAATTAAAAAAAAAACTATAAATATATATTTCATCATCTCATTTTTAATTTGAAAGTGTGACAGTCATTCAGTCGTGTCCAGTTCTTTGTGACCCCATGACCTGTACAGTCCATTGAATTCTCTAGACCAGGAAACAGGAGTGTGTAGCCTTTTCCTACTCCAGGGGATCTTCCCAACTGAGGGATCAATCCCAGATCTCCCCCATTGCACATGGATTCTTTACCAGCTGAGCCAAATTTCAATTTGAATTCAGTGGTTAAGTATTGCCTTGTAGAAAACCACAGAATATATTATTACTCATAGTGATCTATCATTCACTGAGTGGAGATATTTAATTCTCTGCTTCCCCCCACCTCCCTTGGTTCTATTTCCTTATTTGTAAAAAGGAAAATGGGCTACATCTCCAATGGGAAAAAATAGCAAATGATACACAGATTATTGGTTATTTTTAGAATAATGTTTACAGAAGTTTTACAGATGGCAATCTGTGGGAAAAATTGAAGATGATTAGAGCCTTTACATTCCAAAGAGAGAATATTCTGTTTTAATAACAGCACTGAAAACTGATGCTGAAAGTATAGTAAAAACTCAATTAACTGATATCTGACTTGCTTAGAATTTTAATTAGCCATGTTCCCCTCATATTTTTCTTTTAGGAGATGCTTAGATCATGGACTCCTTATTGCCAAATTCAGACTTAAATTGAAGAAAGTGGAAAAAACCACTAGAACATTCAGGTATTACCTAAATCAAATCCCTTATGACAATAAAGTGGAGGTGATAAATAGATTACAGCATTGAAAACTGATGCTGAAAGTATAGTAAAAACTCAATTAACTGATATCTGACTTGCTTAGAATTCTAATTAGCCATGTTCCCCTCATATTTTTCTTTTAGGAGATGCTTAGATCATGGACTCCTTATTGCCAAATTCAGACTTAAATTGAAGAAAGTGGAAAAAACCACTAGAACATTCAGGTATTACCTAAATCAAATCCCTTATGACAATAAAGTGGAGGTGATAAATAGATTTAAGGAACTAGATGTGATACAGAGCATGCCTGATGAACTAAGGATGAAGGTTCCTGACACTGTATAGGAAACAGGAATCAAGACTATCCCCATGGAAAAGAAATGCAAAAAAGCAAAATAGCTGTCTGAGGAGGCCTTACAAATAGCTGTGAAAAGAAGAGAAGTGAAAAGCAAAGGATAAAGGGAACAATATAAATATTTGAATGTAGAGTTCCAAAGAATAGCAAGGACAGATAAGAAAGCTTTCCTCAATGATCAATGCAAAGAAACAGAGGAAAAGAGCAGAATGGGAAAGACTAGAGATCTCTTCAAGAAAATTAGAGATACTGAGGGAACATTTCATGCAAAGATGGGCTCAATAAAGGACAGAAATTGTATGGACCTAACAGAAGCAGAAAATATTAAGAAGAGGTGGTAAGAATACACAGAAGAACTGTACAAAAAAAAAAAAAAAAAAAAAAAAAGGCAGAATCATCAGAAAACTAGCTGTGTGTTTGTGAGTCTGTGTGTGTGTGTGTGTGCGTGGAGAGGGACAGAGAGACAGTCACAGAGGTAGCGTTTTAAAATTGGGTGGCTAATTAAAAAAAAACTATAAATATATATTTCATCATCTCATTTTTAATTTGAAAGTGTGACAGTCATTCAGTCGTGTCCAGTTCTTTGTGACCCCATGACCTGTACAGTCCATTGAATTCTCTAGACCAGGAAACAGGAGTGTGTAGCCTTTTCCTACTCCAGGGGATCTTCCCAACTGAGGGATCAATCCCAGATCTCCCCCATTGCACATGGATTCTTTACCAGCTGAGCCAAATTTCAATTTGAATTCAGTGGTTAAGTATTGCCTTGTAGAAAACCACAGAATATATTATTACTCATAGTGATCTATCATTCACTGAGTGGAGATATTTAATTCTCTGCTTCCCCCCACCTCCCTTGGTTCTATTTCCTTATTTGTAAAAAGGAAAATGGGCTACATCTCCAATGGGAAAAAATAGCAAATGATACACAGATTATTGGTTATTTTTAGAATAATGTTTACAGAAGTTTTACAGATGGCAATCTGTGGGAAAAATTGAAGATGATTAGAGCCTTTACATTCCAAAGAGAGAATATTCTGTTTTAATAACAGCATTGAAAACTGATGCTGAAAGTATAGTAAAAACTCAATTAACTGATATCTGACTTGCTTAGAATTTTAATTAGCCATGTTCCCCTCATATTTTTCTTTTAGGAGATGCTTAGATCATGGACTCCTTATTGCCAAATTCAGACTTAAATTGAAGAAAGTGGAAAAAACCACTAGAACATTCAGGTATTACCTAAATCAAATCCCTTATGACAATAAAGTGGAGGTGATAAATAGATTTAAGGAACTAGATGTGATACAGAGCATGCCTGATGAACTAAGGATGAAGGTTCCTGACACTGTATAGGAAACAGGAATCAAGACTATCCCCAAGGAAAAGAAATGCAAAAAAGCAAAATAGCTGTCTGAGGAGGCCTTACAAATAGCTGTGAAAAGAAGAGAAGTGAAAAGCAAAGGATAAAGGGAACAATATAAATATTTGAATGTAGAGTTCCAAAGAATAGCAAGGACAGATAAGAAAGCTTTCCTCAATGATCAATGCAAAGAAACAGAGGAAAAGAGCAGAATGGGAAAGACTAGAGATCTCTTCAAGAAAATTAGAGATACTGAGGGAACATTTCATGCAAAGATGGGCTCAATAAAGGACAGAAATTGTATGGACCTAACAGAAGCAGAAAATATTAAGAAGAGGTGGTAAGAATACACAGAAGAACTGTACAAAAAAAGATCTTCATGACCCAGAAAATCATGATGGTGTGATCACACACACTCACTTAGAGCCAGACATCCTGGAATGTGAAGTCAAGTGGGCTTTAGAAAGCATCACTGCAAACAAAGCTAGTGGAGGTCGAATTCCAGTTGAGCTGTTTCAAATCCTAAAAGATGATGCTGTGAAAGTGCTGCACTCAATATGCCAGCAAATTTGGAAAACTCAGCAGTGGCCACAGAACTGGAAAAGGTTAATTTTTATTCCAATTTCAAAGAAAGGCAATGACAAAGAAGGCTCAAACTACCACACAATTGCATTCATCTCACGTGCTAGTAAAGTAATGCTCAAAATTCTCCAAGCCAGGCTTCAGCAATACGTGAACCATGAACTTCCTGATGTTCAAGCTGGTTTTAGAAAAGGCAGAGGAGCCAGATATTAAATTGCCAACATCCACTGGATCATGGAAAAAGCAAGAGAGTTCCAGAAAAACATATATTTCTGCTTTATTGACTCTGCCAAAGCTTTTGACTGTGTGGATCACAATAAACTATGGGAAATTATCGAAGAGATGGGAATACCAGACCACCTGACCTGCCTCCTGAGAAACCTGTACGCAAGTCAGGAAGCAACAGTTAGAATCGGACATGGAACAACAGACTGGTTCCAAATAGGAAAAGGAGTACATCAAAACTGTATATTTTCACCATGCTTATTTAACTTCTATGCAGAGTACATCATGAGAAATGCTGGGCTGGAGGAAGTCGAAGCTGGAATCAAGATTGCTGGGAGAAATATCAATAACCTCAGATATGCAGATGATACCACCCTTATGGCAGAAAGTGAAGAAGAACTAAAGAGCCTGTTAATGAAAATGAAGAGGA
This sequence comes from Madoqua kirkii, assembly GCA_006408675.1. Classification (NCBI taxonomy): domain Eukaryota; kingdom Metazoa; phylum Chordata; class Mammalia; order Artiodactyla; family Bovidae; genus Madoqua; species Madoqua kirkii. The sequence continues at coordinate 3,283 of SJYC01036710.1, read as the reverse complement.
GAGTGAAAAAGTTGGCTTAAAGCTCAACATTCAGAAAACGAAGATCATGGCATCTGGTCCTATTCCTTCCTAGGAAATAGATGAGGAAACATTGGAAATAGTGTCAGACTTTATTTCTGGGGGTTTCAAAATCACTGCAGATGGTGATTGCAGCCATGACATTAAAAAATGCTTACTCCTTGAAAAGAAAATTATGACCAATATAGACTGCATATTAAAAAGCAGAGGCTTTAATTTGGCAACAAAGTCAGTCTAATCAAGGGTATGTTTTTTCCAGTGGTCAGGTATGGATGTGAGAATTCAATTATAAAGAAAGCTGAGCCCTGAAGAATTGATGGTTTTGAACTGTGGTCTTGAAGAAGACTCTTGAGAATCCCTTGGACTGCAAGGAGATCCAATCAGGCCATCCTAAATGTGATCAATCTTGGGTGTTCATTGAAAAGACTGATGTTGAAGCTGAAACTCCAATACTCTGGCCACCTGATACAAAGAGGTGAAAAGACCCTGATGCTGGAAAAGATTGAAGGCAGAAGGAGAAGGGAATGACAGAGGATGAGATGGTTGGATGGCATCACAGAATCAATGGACATGGCTTTGGGTGGACTCTGGGAGTTGGTGATGGACAGGGAGGCCTGGCATGCTGCAGCTCATGGGGTTACAAAGAATCGGACACATCTGAGAGTCTGAACTGAACTGATACGGGGGAAAATACCACACTGATATAAACTTGAACAAGACCTTTAATCACTTTCCCATTTAAATATTGTCAGTGTCCCTGATTTCCTAAATCCTCTTCTGAATAACCTTGTGCTTTTCTAATTTTCACATGCTACTGGAGTTATCTTGTGAAATATAGATCTCCTCCATGGCTCACTCTAGTTTAAGTTTGCTCTGTCATCTTAGATTCAAGACAAAAGTCCTTGAAATAATCTGCAACTTCTTAATGGCCAGCATCCACTTCCTCTGCATCATTACATTGTACCATGAACTTTCCCTTCTTCTCTAACTGCACTGGATTTCTATTATCTAAAATTAGTTGAATTAACATAGGTTTAAATTTTTTTATATGGAGACGTAGTCTCCAGAAACAAACTAAAGGTCTTGTTGTGAGGCTTTGGGTTTTACTTATTTATTTATTTGGCCAAACCATGTGGTTGGTGGGGATAAAGTTCCCCCACCAGGAGTGGAATCCGTGCCCTCGGCAGTGAAATTGTGGAGTTCCAACTCCTAGAGCACTAGGGAATTCCATGGTGAGGTGTTTGAATTTCAGATGGTTTAATAGTGTTACTTGAAACCAGAGAGAAAATCATTCACAATGCACCTACCTACATGTATCACATGTATTTGTTGGTCCAACTCTAGACATCTACAGCTTGGAAATCTCCACTTTAACAAGTCAGATAAAATCTGGTAGTTAAAAAAAAAAAAAAAAGAGTAACACATAAGAAGCTTATGCCTATATAACTTGTGAGTGGTAAAAAGGACCAAGAAATGGATTATTTTATAGGGAAGGTGGTAGGACCCAAAAAAACAGGACAGAGAATCAGAGTGGTGGGTGAAGTTGAGGGAAATGGTAGATGTAGGTAAAGATGAAAAGAAAGAGGATGAGACCTGAGGGTGTGCTCCCAAAACTATCTGGTAAAAATCAGGAAGAGATACCATCTTCCACTGTACACACAATTAGACTTTGTAAGATGCTAAGACCACTTCCTTAACACTTTTATATAGAACCTCTGAGAACTTCATTAGGGACATTTCTGGTTAGGTGAAATGCTATATAGAACAGATAATGACCTTTCCATGGCCAGCACTAAGTAGGCATGATTAGTGAATGCAAAAATGGATCACAAATAGATTTTTTTTTAATAGCAGTGGAATTATTTATTCAAATATAATAGATTGTTGGACCCTGAGAAATAAAATTCATAAAGGTAGTTGAAACAGAAGTGGATGGTTAAGAATCATGAATAAATGCTATATCATCCAGAATATGTCCATAAAATCAAGACTATCTCATCTATAAAACTGTATTTGCATATAAGAAAACTGAGGCTTGTGATCATACAATCAGTTGAATTGACATTAACAGCATAAAAAGGGGTAGAACTTAGATCTTCTAACTTCTGTTTAGAACGGAAAATGTAGAAAAACAAGGATTTTGACATCAGACTTTGCCATGACTATCAAATGTTATTTGTTGTATGCTTTTCAGTACTATATTTAACATCTCAGAGATCAGTATACTTGTTTGATAAAAATAACGTCCATTTATATTTGAAATCAACATAATGCTGCTAAGTCACCTCAGTCATGTACGACTCTGTGTGACCCCAGAGACAGCAGCCTACTAGGCTCCCCCATCCCTGGGATTATCCAGGCAAGAACACTGGAGTGGGTTGCCATTTCCTTCTCCAATGCATGAAAGGGAAAAGGGAAAGTGAAGTTGCTCAGTCGTGTATGACTCTTTGCGACCCCACGGACTGCAGCCTACCAGGCTCCTCTGCCCATGGGATTTTCCAGGCAAGAGTAGTGGAGTGGGGTGCCATTGCCTTCTCCTAAATCAACATAATAAGAGTCCCAAGATTGTTGTCAAAGGTTCTTGAAATTATATAATCTCTATTCCACTTATGAACAGTAACATCACTAAATTTTTCCTAAACGAAGGAGGGCACTCTGTATTAGTTAATAAACACATTCTCCTATATTATTTAAATTCAGTTTGGCAGGGACACAAAACTTTTCGCCACGTATGATTTTTTTGTTGTTGTTGTTATCATCTGAATGTGTTAAATCTTGCAATTTGTTTTTAAAAAGGGAATTGATTAAAGATTGAGGATAGCTGAAATTAATGACAGTACAATTGGAAGTTGGCTTGAGATAATTAGGCATGCTGAAAGTACTCATTTCCTGGCCTTAATCAAATACTAACAGATTTAAAGTTAGCCCATATGTTCAATTAAAGGAAATATATGAAGTTCCAGAAGAATGATATGAAAGAGAATATCTCAAAGTAATATGGAGTGGTAGAAGTCTGTAAAAGAACGTGAAAAATTTTGTTATAATCACACACACACACAAAATAAATTCAATCTCCAAATGTAAAGAAAGGTAACCAGATATATAGAATAATGGGTCAAGTCAGCTGTATATGGATTTCTCTACATAAGCAAAAACTAGTTTTCATGTATATGTTGACAAATTTTACAAATAGTAAGATTCTATCAAATTTTTTCTCAAAATTCTCCTAAAATATTATTTTCAGTCCTTACATGTTAATAATAAT